>JAAGNO010011047.1:159335-212341 GCA_033439905.1 Ceryle rudis | reverse complement strand
GTGTCCAAAATATACCATGCAGGTTTGCAAAGCTTAAGGAGATCATCTAATGAAGGAGGTTGAGCCTCTATCTGTGAGTTGGGCACAAAAGACTTCATAAAGCTACAGCTTGTTTGAAAGAGAATTTCATGAGATGTTACTTTCCAAACCAAACTTCCTAAAGGGCCATCTATCTACAAAATAAGCTTAGCTTAAACTGCCACCAAAGGAATTTCTAAGATAGTACGTCTAGCTTTGCATTGAGGTAGAGGGAGAACGCTCCATAATTTGTGTCCTGTTGTGACAGAGCATAGCAGTAACAGCTTATAACACCAAGGCTATTACTTCAGCAGTCTCCTTACTGACATTAGATAGTTGCCTAGAGTCACTTTTCTTGCTTGATGTGTACAAAAAAAGTAGACTGGGTTCCTGTGTTGTCTCCTGGATCTGAAGAAGTTTTTAAACCACTCTTTCCAAAGCTGTATGCATTCATGCTGGCATCCTCAATAAAGCTGGGACACAAACAAAAAAGCAAACAAACCAGCCACAATAGCATTTGATGCACTTAAACTTGGAGGAAATGAAAATCAATATTTGTCAAACAGAGGGAAAAGGTAAAATGGACTAAGGAAAAATGTCCAGCTTTCTTAAAACCCATTAGTGAAGATGAAAAGTTGACAGCAATACTGAAATTTAATTCCTGCATTGGTGATGTTTGAACACAGGATTTTGTTGTAATTTTTGCCCTCTATATACTGGTGCATGTACTAGCTTGATGCATACATGCTCCTTTATTGCTAGTGCTGCTGAGTGGAGTTTATTACATTTTAGTTATGCGTGGTTTGGAACCTTGGAGGCCTATGCAAATATTCCACTTGTGTTTAAAAGTGTGAGGTGTTAATTTAGGAAAGCGAAGTTTCATCCCTGGCTCCAGGCACACCTGACCTTGGGAAAGCTGCTCTAATTTCTTGATGCATTTTGTAAAATGGTGCTAACAATATTTCCTTACCTCTAATTTTTGTTTATTTTTGATATTTACATATGAAACTGTTCAGACTGTTGTGGTGTGTGTTGTGTTTGTGTGGGGTTTTTGGGTTGGTTTGTTTGTTTGGTGTTTCTTTTGGTTGTTTGGTTTGGGGTTTTTCTTGGTTTTTTTTACAATGTGTGTTCACTATACATGGCTACTGTCTTGGAATATAAATGGTTATAAAATACCTGATACAAATGAGCTCTTTTGAATTTTGGCACCTACCAGAACATCTTGAAGTGCTCTGCTGGTAACCTCAGTACAACACTTATCGTATAAAGTTTGAAAGTTAATGCCATGTCATATATGCTTATATTTTTACTGTATTTGAATAAGAATATGAAGAAAAATAAATTTTTTCAAAAAGTCTCAAGTGACACTGTATTTCTGATGAACTATGGGATTGTAGCTAGTCTTTTAAAATTGTCCATGTAGACAAAATGTCCTTTTCTGAGGCACAGTACAAGGAAATAGTAACTGCATTTGCTGCCTTGCAGACAAGTCTCTGTAGCTGATTTCCAGTTTTCATTATATTTATCACAGATGACTTTCAGCCTGTACTGCAGTTAATGAGTTCTCTTGATATATTCCCCATATATGGGAAAAAAAAGGTTAAACAAAATATGTGGCATTGTAAAGATCATGTTTAATCAGAAGGAAAATCCTGGATAGAGTAAGTTCAGACTTCTTGCCTTAGTGACTTCCTGCTTTGTTTGAGGGTCATGTATGAGGTAGGAAGGGGAATATGAAAGGGTTAGTGCCAGTGTGGTGTACTGGAAAGTGCATAGAAATAACGTGTGTAAACTGGAGTCTTCTGCAGCTGTTGTAATATTTCCTGATGCTCTTTGTTTTCTTTCTCCCTGAGAGTATACATTTCCGTGTACTATATAGAACTATAAGCAACAAGCACAGTAGTGCAGCCATGTGTTGAAATGCAGCTATAGAGATGTCCCTTGTCTGCTCTATTGTTAAGCACTAGGAATGATGATAAAAAATATTTTTGGATCCACTGAGAGATTTTCTGTTTGCCTTTTTTGCTAATGTGCTCTTTATAATCTTGTACATGGCAGTGACAATCTGTGCTTTTGAATGGCTTACACTGGGTTTGGAAGCACTGACCATGTGTGATACAAGTCAGCAAGTTACACTTAAGTTGCAGATGTTCTTTCCCTGACTGTCTTGTGGAGAAACTGAATGGAATGCATTTCATTTCATCAAGAGTCTGATGTAACTGTCAGCTGAAGCCTGATGTCCTGACTCTATCTACTACTCATCTTGAAGGGCTTTCTTTTTATCTGAAAATTAGCTATTGACAATGGTAACAGTAAGAACAGGAGAAATTTCCACCCCTTCTCACCACACCTCTTGCAACTTGATCTAATTTTCAAGCTTCTTCAGTGCTTTATTTTGCTATTTCAGGTTATATAATGCTCAATTTAAACCACCTCAAGAAATCATGAATTTTAGAAAGTGCTAATCTGTCTGAAAAATCAGGCTTTTAAAATGTGTCAACAAAAAATCACTTAAAATCATGGCCCAAATCCCATGACAGTGGACAGTAATGAGCTGGTAACCTAGACAAACACTCTAAGATCACCCTAATGCCTGCCTGGTCTGGCCAGCATTTTTCCACCTAAAATAATGACTCTTTCCTCACCCCCCAAAGGAAAGAAATTACTTTGATTAGCCTTTATGCATAGAGGCTGGGGGCAATGTGCTGATGGAGGCATGATGTAGTCAGGCACCTGTAGCTGACATGGGATTTGACTGTAGGGAGATGCCTGCAGTACACTCTTAGCCCTTTTTAGAGGGCCGAATCCAGGCTGCTGCATTTCCAGGTAAGTTTGGGGTGAGATCTCATCTTAAGCAGATGAAATTACTGTTTACAGTTAGATTTACTATATAAGGCTCTGAAGTAACCAGTAGACTGTGGTGATGTCATATGTCTGTCTTCAGGATTAGTAGTTGTCTCATATTCTACCCCTTCCTCCTTTCTTTCTCTCTCAGGGTTTAAGGCTCTGTGTAATGTTGACAGTTACTAGAAAATGTTCTAACAGCAGTAGAGCTGGTGAAAGGCAAGACTATTTACAGAAAACAGTAACAATAAATTTAAGAATAAATATCATTAGCTACCAACTCTAGCACCTTATCCCTCCCTCTCTCTCTCTCCTGGAAAGGATCCCTGCTGGAATTGGAGAAATTAGCCCATTCTGTATGCTGAAGGGGAGCTGTTCATTTACAGGATGATATTTCCTCAGTTTCTGCAAAAGCAGCCTCTGTCTGGGGTTATAAACTCGTGTGCTGTAGGAAGTGAGATTTTTCTGCCTGGGGTAAAACTAAGTTTTTGGGCTCTGTTGGGGAGTGGACATTCTGAATCTTTTCAGTACCATCATAACTATATAAAATGATGGGATGAGCATGTATCTATTAGGATAGGTCTCCAGTACATGAGACTGGAATGGTTGAAGTTCAGTAAAAAGACCCAGTCTACTCTGTCAATGTTCATAGTGTAAGAATTGACGTGCAGATAGGTTTTTGGCTACAGCAGTGACAACTATGGCAGTTTCTTGGATGAGTTTGTCTTGAATCAAGGCTTGATCTCATCTTGGTTCTTTTCCACAAATCAGAGGTACAGAGGTCTCATGTTTACCTTCTGTATTCTTCTCTTCCCAGACCCTAGCTTGGACTCTGTTAATACTATGTGTTTTCTCCTTCAGTGAAAATCGTTAATCTAAGTGCTCTGCACAAGTGTTAAAAACTTTATTTCCCTCTATCAATGGACTTTTTATATATATGTGGTGGTGGTGGTGTTTATTGTTTGGTTGTTGTGGTTTGTTTGTTTGTTGTTGTTTGGGTTTTTTTTTTCCTTCAAAAACTTGTGCAGATATAGCATTGTCCTTTTAAATGGATGAATTTTGGTATGGGAAACTTTTGCTGTCTTCTGATTATGCTACAAAAAGAGGTTGGCAGGGATGTGCAGTTTTGGCAGATTTAGGTTTTCTTTTATGAGGGAGTGAGAGCACAGTGGCTGCTGAGCCTTTTGCCAGCCTTATTTAGTTACTATTCCATGTTGTCTTCTTTCTGTTCTTTATTATAGTTTCTAGGTATTTATGTTTGGTTTGTTTGTTTTGGGGTTTTTTTTCTCCTTGTGCGTGTCTTGGTTTTTTTGTTTGGTTTTTATATTTTTTTTTCCCCCTCTGGGAAAGAAATTTTATACAATGTATTAATGTGAAGGACTGTAGATGGAGAAGGGTAAATTTTTCCTGGATTTTGTTTGATATAACCTTACAGTACAGTTCATGAGTGAGAAACCTACATTTACATCTGGGCCCATTCTTTCATTCCATATTGTCTAGTGTCCATTTTTTAATGCCATTATTGCTTGCTTGTGTTAAAATATTTTAAAGTACCAGATTTCTCTGGATTTAGTTGAACAGCAATAACCCCAGTTTAAAATAAATGAGAGAGAATTCTTAGTAATATTCCAGAAGATTTTTTTTTTTTCAGCAGAGGGAGTGTTGATTCCAGAACCTTTTATGTAACATTGCTGAAAATCTGGACAAGTCATTGCAAAATACTTGAAATAGAGACTTAAACTATTCAATAGTGGTCAAATGCTGCTACCAAATTTAGTCTTTACTAAAATCAGAAATGTTATATCCTTCTGGGTCAGTAATAAACCTGCAGTGACTCATCAGGGTGATGTGGCTTTTTCCTTTGCTCTTATGGAGCACAGTATTGATCAGGTTGTGAAATAATACAACAGCTGAAGCTCAGGTAGAAAATAAGCATTGAATTGATCTCCCTTTACTAAGCCTCCTGTATCCCAGCATTATTTATGTCAGAAGGATGGTGTCTGGAAAATAACTCTGATAAACCCACCTTGTAGCACCTGTTTAAGTGATGGGAAAGAAAGCACTCCCTAGTTTGTTAACTTTAAGTATTGGGAGTAGAAGCGACGTGCACGTAATAATATTATGATTCATACAAACCACTTTTCAACCAACTCAATATATTTCATTATGTCTTTTCCAGCAGAAGTATTGATTTTTGTTTTGTGGTTTTATAACACAATTTCAAGGCTGTTGTAGTTTAATGAGCCATGTTCTTATGATGTTTAAAAAGATTTGAAGCATTTGTTGAAATAAATATTATAGATTGCCCATCTCTTGTCACCTCTTCTTTCCTCACCCATATAAACCCAGCATAAGAATGAATAGGGCAGCCGGCTATGTGGCTTTTTGTGTTTGAGATCAAAGTGCTACTGGAGAACAATAGCAGGCCACACTTCTGTGTTCGTGACCACACACAGCAGCACCTGCAGAGCAGTAAAATGTCACTGTTGCTTCTGCAGTTTGAGCACAGAGGAAGCACCACTGAGGTGGCAGATGATTCTAATAATACTTGATGTGAATTGATGGGGAAGGAGGACCATAACACAGAGGGCTTTTTATTATAAGCCTTGACTTCCCAAGCTGTGAACAACAGAATATTGCACCTGTGGACTTTCTTCAAATCAACCATTATGGAAAGTGACAGATTTTATTAACTTAGGGAAGAACTTTTCAACATGGGAAATTTGTAGTTTATTTTGGAGACAGGAAGGAAAAAAAAGCAGAAGGATGTATTACATATTTCCCACTGCTCATACTTTTCTACTGTGCTTGGCTTTTTGAATGTGCTGTAATAGACCCACAGAGGTATTATTAGACTTTTTCTCTTTTATTTAAAGATAAAAGTTGAAATTGTATCTTTTTGATTTTTTTTTTCCCCACTCCTACTTGTCGCTTCATGCCTTATATTAGTTGAACAACAGAATTAGTGTGAGAATAAATATATTGCTTGATAATTGTAAGAGATAGTCAGAATAGCTGATGGTTGGGGGGAAATAGTTGATGGGGAAAAAAAAAAAATCAAGTTGTCTGATATAAGTTATTTATACAAGGCACTGCCTTTGCAGGCAGCTCCTTTCTTGTGCATCCATCTTTGAAAAGGTTCTGGGATGGCAGAGACTGGACATGAGGGCTGCAGTGTTGTAGTGTTGTTAAAGGCATGTGCGGGTGAATGGAGCTGACATATACTTGGACAATACAGAGTTTATTTTCTAATCCAAACAGGTCAGTTTATCAGTTTATTTACAACAGCAAAGCATCACTGCTTGAAGACGTCTTTTAATATTTCTGTTCTGGGATTTTGACAGTATCATCAGTTTGGTTTTTAGAATGAAATAGAACAGCATCAGTATTTCTTTGGTGAGGTGGCCATCATGCTCTATAGCATAATGCAGCGATACTGCGAAAGTTGGAAATATTGGATACCTGGTGGTCTAATACTAGAGTGATTCCTACCTATACCATAAATTAACAAACTGCAGGATCTGATTTATCCAGAGTTTTTCCATTATTTTTATTTCATGAAATGTGTGGCCATATTCTGACCTTATTATGACTGCGATGATTTTGCTAGGCATAGACACAAGCCTCTGGTACCCATATGAATCCAAACACATAAAATTCTCTGTGTAGGTGCAATTAATACCCTGATGGTGATATAATTCAGATTGTCTTAAAATCAGAACACACATAATAAAGTGTTCATTATTGACTTGCCTTTTTATCTTCATATGTGTATAGCTTTTACAGTCACTTTCAAAGGAATCACATAAGTTATAATTCATGTAATACTAATGGCTAAGTGTTGACAAATCAAGCATAAAGTCAACTGGATCATGATTATTAGCTAAAAGCATAGTGCTTTCTAGTGACTTTTTTTTTTTCTAAAAATATGCTGTGGATGAACTGAAAATCATTTTGCAGGAAACACTTAAGTAAAGTGATCATGCAGAGTAGCTGGTGGAATATTATGCTTTTCATTTGCACTAACAGATGGTAAGCTGGGCCTTAGATTTAATCAGGGGATGACAGACAGGTAGCACTTACATGTATTTCAGATAGAAACTTCTTTTCAGAGAGATGGAAACTGCTTCATATTCAATAGCTTGTATACCAGGCAAGGGAAATATTCAATCAGATATTCATATTATCTTTGGCGTTGCTTTAACTTACTTTGAGAGCAAACTCCTAGAAGAAAGCTGCTGATTTGCTTAGTCAGCTGCAAAAATTTTGGTTTGATTTATTATCTCTTTTCCATTTTTGCAACATATATAGCAATCTAGAACACCCAGAAATGTGCCTGGTAATAAACTTGTGAGCAAATAACTGCCTTAACAGTTCAGGATTCATGGATCTCTGACCATATTCTTTTTAGCTAGTCTTTTAGATAAGATTTTGATACCAATTGTTTCTGTTTCCCCTTCCAAAACATAATACCTGGTAACCGAAGCACATACAATCTGTCTCAGAAGAGAGATTGAACCAAGTGCAGCCACTGGTGTATTTTAATGTCACTGCAGAGATTATGTTACCTTCCTAGAAACAAAATCTTTTTTTCTCCCTTTCAAATGGAAGTCCCCTGATACCCCTGTCAGAGACCATTTGTTATGCAGAGTTTTGTGAAGCAATCAAAATTAATTCACAGTGATCTTTTCACCCAGAACCCCCAGCTTCAAATAATGGGCTTTCTCAACAGGTGCTCATTGTGGCAGTTTGACTTCAACTTGCCAGACTAAAGATTTTATTCTTTAGCCATATTTAAGAATAAAATCCTGAGCTTCTAATTTACTAATCTTAAGCAGCTGCCCAGGAAGGCACACCTGCTTAAAAGAATGATGTCTTGTGTCTTTGGTATCTAAAACCCAAGGATGTTGCCATATTTGTCTATTTCTGTACTTAATAAAAATCTCATTTGCAAGGAAAGGAGTATGTCCAACAATGATGCCATGTAATATTGTAGCCTTCTTAGGAATCTAATTGTGCTATTTATTCTTTAAGGAACAGAATTCCCCCTGAAGATAAAACAAGATTCTTTAATGTTTGTTGGGTTTTGTGTTGTGTTGGGGTTTTTTTAGTTTTTATTTTTATTTTCCCTGAGTTGGGATTTGTAGTAGGTTTCACAATTTCATTGTGAAATTAAGCAGAAGTAAAATAAAATAACTTTTTTAAAGGTAGTGCTAATCAGCTATACTTATTTGACTGTTGATAACTTTGACAAATGCATTGCTGATGTCTTGCAAGCTCTGTTTAAAATGTTTCATATGAGCTTCAAAAATAAAAATCAAATTAATATTTTTTTGTTACACCTGTGCTGCTGTTGGTACCAGTATATCAGAATAGTCTCATTCCAAACTGTACACAGACAGGTAATAAATGAAGTGCATTACCAGTACAAAGGTATTCCTGTGGAGCGTAAAGCCATACTAGTTAAAGGATATTTACACTATTATAATTGTAGTGGGAGGTAACCATTGTTGCAGCTGTTGTGGTAAAAAGTAGCCTAAACTGTAACCATGGCCAAAATACTGCACTACTCTACCTATACAAAACAGTACATTCAGCTGGCTTCACAGTACTGGTATTAACTCAGAATGAGAATTTCTAGGAACATCAGTGGAGTACCAGAGCATTCAAAGCGTCTACAAGAGGGGAAAAATAAAATCTAAACAATTGCTCAAAATGTATTTCTGGCCAGGATTATTTCCTACCTTAAACACCATACAAGTGGCAATCTTTGCATTAATTTGTTCTGCTTTGTATGCCACCTTTAGATTAGACTTAATTCAGACAGAAAAGTTTGCCTTTGTACAGGTGTTATTAGTCATTGATTATACTGATGATAATACTGCTATATGTTGAAACTGGGGCCTTTGACATCATCCTCCGTCTTAGAAAGTTAGTAAGAAGTCATAAAGCCCCTTTATGAACCAGGTAGCTGAAACATTGGGGGGCCTCCAGCAAACATGTGACTCTGCCCAAACCAGACACATGTGGGACCTGTCAGACTGTTGCAGACAGTGAAGCATTATAGTGTATTCCTTTAGCACAAGTGTTTGAGGGAATGATGCAGGAAAAACAGCTTGTGAGGAGAAAGCAAAAGCAGTAAAAAAGCATGAGCCAGAACCACATGAACGCTGTTAGCATTTACTTGAGAAAAGTGTCAGAGCTTTTTAAGTTAAATGCTGAGGAAAAAAAGGCTAGAATTAAGAGGAAAATAAATCATCTCCAGCTGTTTAATTCCTCTTATGTTCAGGGAAACAGGATTTTGTTTATGTCGAAGAAGGAGGTGACTTTACCATCAGTTTCTCCTAATGGAAAGAGTGTGCCCTATATTTTGGCTGGCTGCTCAAGTCAAAAGGGGATGATATTGCATTTTATTTCAATAGTGCCATTTATTTAGGACCCTCAAAATAGTCTATAAATGCAAATATTGGACAACACTATTTCCTTTCAAGTACACGTATACTATTTTACCTCCTTAGCAAAGTAAGGGACTTTACTAGTAAGGATTAGTCAAGCAGTTTGCCCAAATTCATCAGTGACTTGATGACAGAACTAAGGAAATCTAGGGTCCTGATTCCCTTTTTATTCATACTTGTGTAAATCAGATGGTACCAAGAGAAGAGTCATGTCTCAGTGACTGTTACACCTGGTTCCCTCATAGAATTGTGGATGTTATCAGACCCTTTCTGGAGCTCAGTGAAATCCAGAAGTCCTAATGCTAGATCCCTTGCTCTTGATATGCTGTCTCATAGTGTAGGTCACTAGTACATATATCCTGGTGTGAAATCTGGAGTATAGTGTTGTTTATACAGTACCACAATACTTCCAAAGTTTATGGGAAACAATGAAAGTGAAAGCCTTGGCCTATGATCTTTAGTATTGGTAAGGTACATAAGGCATATGTTATGAGCATCTAATTACACTCTGTTGCTCATGAGCTTATTTATAGAACAAAGTGTTAATTAATAGAATTACAAAAATGGGGTTTTAACCTTTCCAGATTCCAACCATTTCCAGAGACAGGGGATGGAGAAAGTCTTGAGTGGTGATAGAACTTGCTTGAGTTCCAATGTAATGTATAGTTCTAAAGAACATCCAACATAGCTGATTGCAGGTTACAAAGCTTTTCCATTCTTTAATACCAGTTACTGTTTACAGAAGATTTGGTGTATATTAATGCTCTGGTTGAAATGTGTCTGGAATATTTATAACATGTCACACATCAGGACATCACTTCACAAGTCTCCTCTTAAAAAAAAAAAAAAAAAAAAAATCACAATCCAAAGTTGAGATTTAAGAAGCTAGTTAGTTGACAAGCATCTCACGTTTGCTCTATACATGAGATTTAATATTTTGGCCTCGGTAGAGCAGTTCTAACTTTATTCTTCTCAAAATTAAACAAATTGTCCCAAAATACTTCTGACTGAAGCAGCTGGTTTAGTTTTATGTCCTACCAGGAATAAAGCTCACTCAGAGTTGAACATTTCTGAAAAGTGGCCTTTAAAAGGCATAGTCGCATCAAACAGTAAAGGGTACACAGTTATTGCAAATGTGAACCCCGATCTACAGTGGACATCATGTGGATATCGGGACAAAGCTGTTTGCTACTTTACTCATAGAATGCAGCACATTTCATCTTTCTGCTCTTGTACTGCCAAGTGCCAGTGCATTCAATAAAGTATGTAATGCGTTAGCCACCTGTGTTTCCTAGTATCTTCTGTTTAATCCAGCTTGTTTAATGAATTCTTTTGCAAATTTTGCAATGGGTGGAAGGAGTCGTTTAGGCTACCAAACTGAACACCAAAATATTTATGGCTTACACTTTTGTCTGTTTGAGGAATACGTTACTAATCTGTGAAGCATACTAAACAATCCTATAGAATTAGCAAAAGTATTTGTACCAGTGGAGGATCACTCATTTATACTCATGTTTTCAACCATACTGAGTAAGGTTTTTCATATGCTTTACCTGAAAGCATACCTATTAGATTTTGGAAGCATTGAAATGGGTGAATAAAGTGGAATACTGCATAAATGCTAATAGATAATTTATAGCAGCAGAGAAAACCACATAGTAGCGGTATATCTGTGTAGAGATAGAATGGTATTTTGAAACCAAGTAAGCTTTGTATAATCTCTTATCTTCCCATTAAAAAAAAAAAACAAAAACAAAAATCATCATATTGCTGAAGACTTAAAAAGCAGCTAAAACATAAAAATTGTAATGATTTCTTCCTAAAGCTGCTAGCAGTACGACTTACCAGCTGTTAGGTGTATGTATTTGCTCCAATGCAGTATTTAACTTCAGTATAGCTGGCTGGTTTATTGTTGTTGAGGGTGTAACTGATTACTTTGTTGCTATTCAAAATATGAATCAACCAGGTGCTTATCTACTACTCTTACCCATTTTGAGGCTTGGGAAATGAAGTAGTTAACTGCTGTCAAGTATTTCTGAGGTCCAAGTTAAAAACATAATTCTTTCCACTTGAAATTCCAATGAATTAGTCATTTTGTTCTTCCTTCTCCTTCTTTTGCCAAAGGCTATGCTATCACCCAGCTTTAAATGTATTTCCTGCATTCTGTGCCATCTTAGATGCCAGTCTTCTCTGTTCTTCAAAACTTCTAACTTCCTCTGTTTCTTTCTAGCTACAGGGTTTTTTTCTACCATGGAGAAAACTGAAGTCAATTTATATAAACAGCGTAGGCAATATGGTTTTGGATGGCATTAGTCACATTTAGACCTGCAGTAAACTTTGGCTCTATACTGGAGTGTAGAGGGGATTTGTTGGCATGGAGCTTTTATCTGCAAGTGGGAAGTGAGCATACGTTTGATTCCAACTGTGATCTATTACTTTCATGCTACTTGTCTTAATGACAATTCATTTGTTCTAAGATACTAAATTAAGTGAGCTAATTTCCTCAGCTAGTACCCTGCCTAATATGAGGTAGAAATATGGTGTGGTGATTTATATTTTGATGAGGTCACCCTACCTAAGAACTTCCCTACCTAAGAACTTCATATCTTAATGATGATTCCCAGATGGATAAACTGAGATGCATTCAAATTCTTTTCCTCAGTTTTCCATGTGTTTAAATAATAAAATAACTGCCAAGGAAATTGTAGTTACCTGTACAAAAAGACCAAATGGGCAGTAAAATGTAAATTAGGACATTTTAACTGAAGTCAAACATAACTGAGAACCCAGACCAAAATATTTTCATTTTTGTATTTATATAGGATGCTTTATATGCCTTGACTTGAGCAGGTGGTTGGACTTAATGCTCTCCAGAGGTCCCTTCTACCTGAAATCTTTCTATGATTTGAAGTGTACGGGTAGAAGCAATGATAAACACATGAAAGACTGTTATGTGTTTTGGAGATTCGACTGAAGTCGGGGAAAAAGGGAGGGGGTTAGGCTGTTGTCATACAAATTGGTTTGTTTTCCTTTTGAATTTTGTGTGAAGTACAGCGATGCTGTGAAGTAATATGTTTGTAAAATGCCTTATGAAAGTCTGATAGCAATACAGTGCTCTTTGAGAAGGCAGAGGAAGGGGGAAAAGAATAATATCTCTTGTCTGGCTACATTACAATAGGACAGTCAATGACATTGTAATTCCCAGGAATTTTTTTTCCAAATGATGCAAAGAGCAGTGATTGTCTAAGAAGAAATCAACAATTTTTCTGTTGCTTAACAGAGCAGCTATGTTTCATTACATCCTTCCTTCCATCCTTCCTGTCTGTTATGGCTATTTAGTCCCTTCTTTCATTGTGTGTAAGATGTGTAAGCCTGGTTGGGACATGTGGAGAGGAGCTAGGCTTTTGCAAAGGCAGACAGGGTGGTGCTGAACACTTCTCATTGAGGGACACAGCAGAACTAAAAAGCAAAGAGCATGTGAATTACATGATGCATATTTTTCATATATAAATGCCATGTTTTAATTAGCGCAGAGATCATGGTTGATCCACAGAAGCCACTTGTCTCCTTCTAGAGACTGATTGATTAGCTCAGGTTGTTGAAGGTCATTTTTTTGGAAGTCTGCTATAAAATGGCAGCAGTTATTGCTGGAGGTTTGGGTTTTTTTGTCCTCCTATCTACTTTTACATCCCAATATCTTTAAGTTTCTGTTTTGGCTATTTTCCCTTCAGCTGAGGTAGAGTTGGCTTTCTGTCTGCCCGGTTTTCTGAATACTTTAACTACTTTTCTTGTAAACGAAGGTGGAGACAAAGCTCCTGCAGTAATGTAATAACTCCCATTTGCCACTGGATGGTGTTTGAGTCAGTCTGCAATTCTGGGTTAAGTCTCTCTCTAAGCCAAGACAATGAAAGCTTGTTGTGCAACTGAACGCAAGAATCCCAAGGCCATTTTAGTGATCAAGATGAAACTTTCTGCTCTTCGTTTTTTTAATAGACTGTTAGAATTTAGAAATGTTTAGAAAGAATAAATGCAATAAGCATGTTAAAATGTGATCATTCCAGGATGATGGAAGGTTTCCCATATTGATGTTAGTTCAACTTTACCATTATTGCCTAAAGCAGCCTTTAATTCCATTCTTGTTTTTTAATTAAAATGGGAGGGTTACTCTGGACTAGATTTGCCTTATTTTCTCCTACTGAGCAATATTTCACACTGTTGGTGGCCACTGAAACCTAAGTAGGGACAGATTTACTGAGTTGTTGTACAGCAACATGGCCAGACTTTGCTACTCTTTCCTGTGTAATGTAGCATTATATGCTTATTTTAAGCTAATGACATTCCAGAATTGGAATAGTAAGTTCAAATACTTATTCTGAAGTTAAGAACATTCAGATGCACAGCAGGATCCATCTTTTGTACCTCTCTTTGTGAAACAGGCAGCATATCATTTGTCTAAAACAACTCTTGGAACCTTGTCTTCTGTATTTTTATAGAAGTCAGTTGTGTAATCTCCCAAGATTTGTAAACCATTTTTACAATTAATTTCAACTGAGTAATATATAATGCTCTGGGTGTCAGCAGTGCCTGTGCATCAGTATGTTGTTACAGTGTTGTAGAAGTAGTCTGATACTACGTTCTATGTCTGTCATCTAATTGCTAGTTGAAAACTTTGAATGATAAAGTTCAGTCTGCCTGTCAAAAAAAAAAAAAAAAAGTGTCACACTCTTTAGTACCACCTAATCATTCCTTGAAAGCTCTTTTGTCCTCATTTTCCTTTGTATTATACTTATTTTATTCTTGGAGGCATTACACTGGTGAAGATACTTGCATACAGTCTCAATGTTGAGAGCTTGCAGCAGTAGTGAGTTTATGTCTAAAACTCATTTTGTATCCACCCAGTCTTCAAGCTGATTTGTTTTGGGGCAGTTGTTTGGCTTCTTGGTTGTCATTTTTTTTGGTGGTTTTGTTCTGGTTGTGGGTGGTGGGGTTTTTTTGGTTTGTTTGGGTTTGGGGTTTTTTTTGTTTGGTTGGTTTTGGTTTTTGTTTTTGGGTTTTTGGTTTTTGGGGGGGGAGGGGTGTGATTTTTTTTTTTTTTCTTCACCAACAAAACTGGAGTTAGAGGAACATGCTTTTAGCTCTGCTGTTTAGTTGATGAATGTCTTGGGGGCAATGTACAGCTATCAAAAGAAAGCTTCCAGAATAATAGTATCAGGTCAGCTGCTGCCAACCTGAATAACATCAAGGGCACACACTTGCTTTCTTCTCTTGTCCTACTTCGCTGCTGAACAAACTAGGGAAAAAAAGATCAGGAGTTGTATTTGTCTCAGCATGCTAAGAATTCTTTGTGGGAGTACATGATGAGGCAGAAATGTTTGTGATGTCTTCCTCTCTAGCTCAAAGTTCTTTCCTCTTTAAAGACAAAAAAAAAAGTGGAAATTTATACTCAGCAAAGAACACTAAAGGAGTGGAGTTTGAAAGACTAATTGTGAGATCTAATTCTGTACAAGCTTTGCTAAGTGTGCTTTGATTTGGAATTGCTGTCTCACTAGGACTTGATAAAAAGGACAGGGAAGTCAGTGGAAACAGACCTGTTGACTACCCTGGGCTTTGTATCTTACCCAGAAAGTGTATCACTAAACAATTATAAAAGTTGTGAATTACAGTGCAAAGTCACCTTTGATCCTAAGCTGTTCCAAATGATTTCAGCTTACATTATTTTCCAATTGTGTCAGTCTCTGTAACTCTGTGTCACAAAGCATTACACCAAAGACATCAGCTGTAACTCGTTTGTTTAAGTATCTGACTTTAAAATCTGTGTCAGGCAATTTGTATCATCTGTCAAACAACTGTCAGAAAGGGCCGAGAGGGAAACACCTGAGAAAAGCATAGTGCTGAAAGATCTGCTCATGGAAGTGCTACATCCTACATGAACAGCTATGTGAGGATATCCTGTAAAATACAGTAACAGTGTCAAAACTTTCTGTATCTGTACAGGTTAGAAATGCAATCTTGGATCACATTCTCTGGCTGCTCGATGGTCTTTGGTGGCATCAGACAGTTGACTACTGTTTTAAAATGGCTCATAATGCTTCCTTCCCATCAGGAGCTGGAGTGTTACCCTGGCATCTTGACTAAATTCTAAATATAGTTTATATTTTATAATTTTTTCCTAGAGTTTCACTTAGTTATTCTTTATAGACAGTACTCTGACTTTCTAAATAGAAGCTTTAAACTGATATTCCTTTAGCTGTGTGTAGTTCTTTACTATGGCATATAGAATCATAGAAATGTCTGGGTTGGAAGGGACTTCTGGAGGTCATCAAGTCCAACTCCCCCTGCTGAGAGCAGGGCCATCTTCAAGTAGAGCAGGTTGCTCAGAGCCTCATCAAGTCTCGCCTTGAATGTCTCCAGAGTTGGGCCCCCAGCCACATCCAGTGTTCTACCACCCTCGTGGTAAAGAACTTCTTCAGATCCAGTGTAAATCCCCTCTTTTCTAACTTAAAACCATTGCCCCTCATCCTTTCACTACAGGCCTTTGTAAGCAGGCCCTCTCCAGTCTTTTCATAAGCTCCCTTCATGTACTGAAAGGTGGCTGTTAGGTCTCCCCGGAGCCTTCTCTTCTCCAGGCTGAACAATCCCATCTCCTTCAGCCTGTCCTCGTAGGAGAGGTGTTCCAGCCCCCTGATCATCTTCATGGCCCTCCTCTGGACCCACTCCAGGTCCATGTCCTTCCTGTGCTGAGGGCTCCAGAGATGGATGCAGTATTCCAGGTGAGTTCTCACCAGAGCAGAGTGGCAGAATCACCTCTCTCAATCTGCTAGCCAATATATAAGATAGTCTTTTTTTCCCAAGCAGGTCACACTTACTTATTTTTCAGTCTACAGAAGTCTTTTACAGTGTAAAGAGAACTTTTCTTTGCCTCCTGCTCTAAATTTTTATGTTACTTTTCTCCACTCTTAAACATTAACCATGCTTCATTCAAGTATTGTATATGTTTCAGTGATGCTAGTGTTGCGTCCTTAGACGTAAGTCTGATTGTATGATAAACTCAGTAGTGTCACAGAGGAATGGAGCCTCTGCGATTATGATTTCATCTTGAAGTACAGGAGTTTAAAACTTTATTTAAAATATTTAGGGGTCTGTTTAAAAGATAGTACATACTTTTACTGTAATGATTTTCTGGGAAGTGTAATTGTACCTCATAATAAGGTCAGTCCTACCAGTGCTGTTAGTAGCTGCTAAAAGAAGTATGGCCATATGCAGTAGTGTAGAAAATAATCTTTCAAGTATTTGTTTTTAAAATGGTGGGGTAGTGTCAAGTCATGAAAAGCTATGCAGGCATTAATTGTCTCTTCTGTTACTTTGCTAAACTAATCCATATAAAAAGAGCAGATTAAATTGACTGACCCTCATATATTTAATGATTGCTTCTATTTGACTAAGAAACATTTCTCAGGAAGCTGCTTGTCACAGGCTATCAATATTCTTTTAATCCCATGTTAGTTATTGGTGCACTTTGTTACTCTCCAAGATGGCCTGTCTCAAGTGGTCCTTCATCTTGCACAGCAAGAAAATGAGATGCTAAATGGCTGCACAAACAATTTGATTATGGTGTTTAATTCCTACCCTATGGATTTCCAAGATCAGTAATCCTTTCTTCTCTTTAGTTGTTATTATTATTACCCTTCTAACATCTTTCTGCTGTCAGAATTATTTTATTCCTTTTTGTCAAATTGCATTTTGATTTCAGCTTTCTGCAGAGAGTGCTGGACTTCTGTGTAGTTTTGCTTTAATAACAGTACATGTCAGGATATTAGTATACACATTATCATGTGATTGTTGTTCACAGTTAACATTATGGTCTTTGTTGCACATCTGATAGTATACAGAGAAGGGTGAGTAGTTAAGATATTTCAGGCTTTTTCTATCATATTAGGTTATCATCAGGTTCCTATGATATTAGGCTAATTCAGTGACCACTTAAGTAATTTAAAAGACCATAGTAAGCTTTGTTTACTTACTTTGAGTGCATATGTATTCCATGACGATCGCCTTAGTAAATATGGCTAAGGACTAATCTTGTAAAATGCTGAATACTCTGCCCTAGATTTAGAAAGTGATTTAAGTGAATGCTTAGTAATTTAAAATTCAAGAGTATTCAGATGTTAAAAATTAAGCAGGTGCTAATTTGTTTTACTGGAGCCTGGGATGGAGTCTGCCATGACATTCTACTGTAGTGGCTTCAGATGGAATGCTTGTAGTCCCTACAAGTGTCATTTGTTTTCTCTTGTTCAAAGAAGAGCTACATTTTGCTTGTTTAACTTAACTGATTTTTTATTCATATAACTTCTTTTATTATGTGGGTAACTGTTCTATTAGACATAGGGGAAAATATATATTTTTTTCTAATTTTATCTTGAAAATTTAAAATAGAGGGCCAAAATTATTTTCCAAATACTTAGTTGCAACTCATGTCCAACATGTTGTATCAACAAGAGGAACTTAGTCTAACCTTTTTCTTAGGAGTGACTTAGATGGGAAACATAAAGCAAGTAAGGTTTTTCGCAGCCAGACATACTTTAGTTCAATCACACTATAGTTTATAAAAAATACCATTGGTGTGCACATCTCTGATAGGATCAAGTTTACATAGATATTTGCTATTTTTAAAGCTTTATTCCTCCTAGATTACCATTCAATTCTTTCTGTCATATTCATTCTTGTTGCAAACCCTTGATTGTCTATAGGAATACCAACTTTACCAGGAAAAATGTCTTTAGATTTGGCTACATACCATCTAAAAGTAAGTAATACATACAGGCCGTCTGTTAGGACTCTGAGGTATGAAAATGCTTAAAAAGAAGGCTCTTCTGAGACTACATCTTAAACAAATATAATCCAGATCATTGTTTCACACTTTCTCAACTGTGGACATGCCATGGAAATATTTGGGTTTGGGTTTTTTTTAAGACTTTAAGATTTAAAGACTACAATGAACTTGTTTAAAATGGAAAAAAGAAAAAAAATCAAAACAAAACAAACAAAAAAGCACCCCACCAAAACAAACAAACAAAACCCCATCAACAACCCAACCCAACAGCTCTTAAGAGCATGGAGGTTCCCAGGTGCAATCTTAACTCTAGGTCATGTACGCTTTGCTGCAGTTTGCTGCTGCTGTTGGTGCATTTGGCATCCTGTCTACAGAGGACTTTAATTTTAAAATTATTTAAAAGCTATTTCTTAAAAATGTTTTGTCAAAGAAGCAAATCAGGGGGAGCTACTTGATGTGACAATCAACACTGTTCTGTAAATATGCCATAACTGAATGTTGAAAAAAACTGTCAGCTTTGCAGAATGATAGAAGCCCAGACTATTGAGCAAGACTCATTAATAATGGTGAAATGTCTATATAGTGCTTTGAAAATTAGAATTTTGCCCTCTTTTTTTCTAGGACTAAATTAGGTCAGAGTGTTCCCAGAATTTACATTTCAATTAAAAATCCCAATAATAACACATTGTTCTTATAGTGAATGATTCCTTCTCAGGGAAAGATGATATCTCCTCTTACTTTGTTAAAGAAAAGCCCCTTCATTCCAAAAGGCCACACGTCAGTGGTAAGAACTCTTCTTCCTTGTTCATTTTCTGTAGTTAACTTAAACCTGTGTGAGGGTAATACACTGTAATCAGACCTCAGGCTTTCACTGTCTGGGTTAGATATGTTTGAGTTTGTATATTTTGGTCCCTAGAGGTTTTTCAAAATATAAAAGAAGACAAACCATTTCTTTGTTTTCTTTTAAACTCACCCGCACCTGAAAAAAAAATAGACAAATGTTCCTTTTTCCTTAAAAGGAATTGTTCTTTTTGTGTGCAGAGGAATTGCTTTAAAATATACTAAACAGAGCAGCTCATGCTTAGACTCCCATTTTTTCCACAAAGTTTTGCAAATTCTTAATTAAAATGCTGTTATCTCTGGACCGCCAAAGCCTGTCTTTCCTGACAGCCGCAGAAGAATACTGTCAATCACAAATTTTGTTAGTTAGATTTATCTTCTTATGCACTTTGCTTGCAAAATGGCCACATTAACTGTGTAGTGTCGTTTCCCTTAGTTAAAGTGCAATGAATGTTTTTAATGAAGTTTTCAAAGTAACCACTGAGTACAGAGATTCAAATAGCAGTATCCACCAAAAGAGGTAGTGTCTGTAAGACTGAACAGTAATAAATAGATATAAGATTTGATTAAGTTGCCTCTTCTCTACTAAAATTGTAGTGAATTACAATCATATCTATTCTGTCTGAATAAAAGAGATTCCAGTGGAATTGTGTGTGTATGTGTAAAAACTATCTTAAGAGACTTCAGGTAGACACCTAAGCCAAAATACTCTGATGCCACCTTTTTAAGGAATGCTGGGTGATATTATGGTCTTGCTTTGAGCAAACACAAGTGTTAATTATTTATCTTCTTGAAACTTGTCTCAGCCTAAAAAATCTCAAGTTATGCATATGATATATTTTTATTTTTCTTTCCTGTGAAAAATAAAATCAACATCATAGAAAACTTTCTGAACCAATCTGGAAATTGGTCCCTCTCTAGAAAACACTACCTTTTTGTCTACATGTAATAACGAAGAGTAACTTCACTCTGTGTGTGTGTTTTCAGTATGTTATACTACTCTGCACAGCTTTTGTGGTATTTGGCTGGTAAGTTGAGTCTCTGTGGCTCCAAGATCATCTTGACTGGATGTCATGGCTCTGTCTAAATGGTGGTAGTATCCAGTTCCAGTGAATGTTCCAGTGTGTAATGCACGTGGTAAAGACAGTCCTTGAACTTAGTGGAGGAACACTGTGCTTAGAGTATCTGCCTGGAATACTAAACTGTTAATTCATACAAGTGCACAGCTGTAAAATTCAGAAATTAACAAAGAATTAACTTGAGCGGGCATACCAAGTGCTACAGAAACAGGTGAAGTCCTGTGTGCATTGTCCAATATTATTTCACTAGTACTTTTGAGAGGGAGACATAATGTAGACTGCTTGCAAACAGAGTGCTAAGGGATGAGCTGAATACTGTCTGATGCAATTCAAGTAGGTTTTTCAATATTCTTATTGTACACTTGGGCAACTTTATGCAGATGTGCACTGTAGAATTTGCTGTACATACCTGCGAGTCAACTCCAGATTGAGTGATTTCAAAGGGATGCCAAATTCTGAAGAGTCTTATTGTCTTGTCTTATCTACATGTAGGTGAGAGATTAATGTATTCCTTGCACTGCAAATGTTGGGAACAAGGTCTTGATGGGCCATCAGGCCAGTGATAGCTGCAAGCTTGTGGTGCTTTGGAAAGAAAAGTCATGTGTTTCTGTTGAGTAGTAATTTTTAATGCAGAGGTAATTATACGTTTGTCATGCAATGACAAAATACCTGCTTTTATAAGCAAAGAGACATAAATGAAATGTAAATATTTGATCTATATAGAGTCAAACAGGTAATATAGTTCATATTTTGTGCAGGTATCTTTACTATGAGGCATATTTATGATGGTACTCTGATTTAAAGAAAATTTTTGATGAGTCTTGCATTATCCACTTAAAAGTTAAGGATTTTTGTAGATGTTTAACATATTTTTAGATATTTGATTTTTCATTCTTTTTTTTTAATTCTTCTGCCATTTAGTGAGGGTAATTTGTAGTTCTACATTCTCAAAGATAAGTAACTTTATCAAAAAGACTCATATAGTGCTTGCATTTTCACAGAGAGGGAAATAAAAATAAAAGTAGGCAGGCAGAGCAAGCTGTTTGAATGTTTTCTGAAATAGACAAAATATTAGTTGATGATCCTTTCTGTTTGTGCAAGGGACCCTACATACTATGGTAACATGTTACTGAATATGACTGCACTGGGTACAGAAAGTAATTGTGTTGAACTCTGCAGAAATGATCACAGAGTAAAAGTATGCCTGTAAGAATGTGTGGTTTAGCCTGATCCTGTTTAAATTCAGGCATGCAACATTCTTCACACTCATGATTTTGCTGTATTTAATTGATTGTCTTTTATTTTTAAAATTATGCTATTAAATAGTTTATTAATGAGAACTGGGAAATAACTACTCTGGAATTTGATTTTTTTTTTTTTTTATTGTATTATTGGGGTTTCTTCAGTGCAGAGATGATTTTATAGAAATATATTGTGAAACTGTCTATGAAGTTTCAATTTCTGCTTAATTTTCTCTCCTGGTTTTGTAGCTACTTTTCTAGGTATTTTCTTACATCTGTCCATATTAGGTTA
This sequence comes from Ceryle rudis, assembly GCA_033439905.1. Taxonomy (NCBI): domain Eukaryota; kingdom Metazoa; phylum Chordata; class Aves; order Coraciiformes; family Cerylidae; genus Ceryle; species Ceryle rudis. Next base: position 190,742 of record JAAGNO010011047.1, on the reverse strand, counting down.
AATCATTCATACTTTGAGGTAGAAGGGAGTTAGATAAGAATTGTGTTAACATTTACTGATCAGCATTACAAATGATGTTGAACCATGTTTTATTACCTTGTCTTAATTTAGGAAAATTCAGTATTATTACATTGCTTTACAGAGTTCAGTACTTTTGAGCAAGACAACGTGGGGGGTTTCTTCCAGTCGCATACTAGCTCAAAAAAAAATACCAGCTCAGAAAAATACCTTGTTTCCTCTGATTTAAAGAATAAAATCAACTCTTTCTCCTAGCATTCAGGGATGAAGACATGCTTACACGCAGTACAGTAAGTGCATTCAATGCTGCAGTGTTTTCTGTGTCCTAGTTCAAAGTGATGACTATACCTCAAAAGAGTCTGGATGGGGCTCTGAGCAACCTGATCTACTGAAAGATGTCTCTGCTGATGGTAGAGGCGTTGGACTAGATGTTTTTTAAAAGGTGTTTTCCAACCCCAACCTTTCTATGCTAAAAAATGACTGCATTTTTGTTTGGATAGAAAAGCCATTTCTGGTTCAGGTGCATGTCTGAACCATTAGACCGGGAAAAAAAATGAAGAAGCAACAAAAATGTCAAAATACAAAGAAAGTTATTAAGAAAATCTATTGAAATATATCTGACTGTGTTTGAGTATCAATGATGTATTTAGTTCACATGAGGTCTCAGAAGAAGTTTGGGTAAAGTTTTTCTGCAAACTTGCATTTTATTCTCCCTCCTCTTTCAAAGTTGTCCCTGACTGAATATTTCCCAATCTCTGGCTTGTACGGATTTCCTGTTGCAGAATGACAACTCACACAAGTTGGTTCTGTCCTTCTGCTTTCACCTGTGGAAATTTCTGGTGCACACCTCTAACCTGATTATACATATTGTTTGTTGAACAGTTTGACAAAATGTGGGAGTACATGTAATACCTGTGTTTTAAAGTATCACAGTCAGCAGCAGTCAACATCACAATCTTCTTCTTAAGAAGAATTGCAGGTTCTTGATAGGCTCAAACATTGGTGAGACTGGAGAGCAGCTGGTGGATCTTTCTCTCCCTCTGCCCTGGTTCTCCTGGGATTTCTAGCATACCACCATGTCCAAAATTGCCATATGGATGTAGCCTTAATTTCATTTGATCTTTAGTCCAGTTCTTCTGGGTAAAATGTTGGCCTTATTCAAGTTCTCTGACTTCACTTGATTTATTTGTCTAGCTACTGCATCTACTGAAATTTTTTTTTCATCATATATTTTTTAAATTATACCAGATTTACATTTTTATTCCTATATTTTTAAGTCCCTCTTGCTGAATCATGCTTCTGACTCCCTGTATTACTTTTTAAAGGTACTTTTCAATTTGAGATTTAAAATACCTTTTAATAACAATCATCTCTTATATGTTACTTAGTAAGTTTCTTGAGCATCTTTTGAAATATTGCCAATTTTTTTTCACCCTTAATAACAGTTAGGAAGAAGGATCTACTTTGAATAGCTTTTTATGTGTCAATTGTACAATTGTTTATTCAAGTATATGGATAGTGGGATAACATATATTCGGTGTTGCAAACAACTCAAGTTGGTAGCTTGAGTCAGTTGTTTATACAACATGTAATGTATGTATGCATATGTGATTATGCATATGCATATATATGATTTATGATTGCACACAGTAAAAGGGCTAACCAGCACCCATAAATCTTCCTCATGAGCAGGCTGATGTGAAGCAAAACATAACTGAGATGTTTACAGGGACTGTGTGGATCACAGTGGAAACACATCTGTCTTCTTCATCTACAAAATATATATAAATGTTTCTCTAAAATACTGCTCCCTTGTTGTTTGTGTAATGTGGTCTGGCTCCAGGTTTCAGACTTGCTTCTGATGGTCTGTGTGACAAAAAAGTTGTAGTGCCACATCAGAAGGTGATAGCCGTTCTGATTTATTACATAACTAGGTCCTAAGCAGTACGTTATAAGAAAAGATGGCTATAAGGGCAATTGTGGGCGCATCAAGGAAAGAAGAGTTACATAACTGTTCTATGCAAGATAGACTGTGTAGTAGTAGGCATACAAAGCAAACACGCAGAGAAGGAGTGACTCAAAGGAGGAGGATCTTCTTGGGGGCTGGATTGTTTTTTCTATTGGAAATGTAAGTAGGGGCACAGGCGGCAAACTGTTGGAAGAATTCAGACAAATGTTTTTGTTTTCTGGTTGAAACAAGTAACCAGAACATTCATTCAGAGAATTCATATTTTTGAAATGTTCCATGAAACCTGCAGCTGGTTCATATTGCAGATTGCTGGTCAGACAACTTTAAATGAGAAAACCAGAATAGGCAGCCTCACCTCCATCCCTGGAAAGGTGATGGAGCAGTTCATTCTAGAAATTATCTCAAGCATGTGGAAGAGAAGAAGATCATCAAGAGTAGCCCACGTGTAACAGTAAGTTGTCTATGGGACAGCAATGTGCCCTTGTGGCCAAGAAGGCCAATGGTATCCGGGGGTGCATAAAGAAGAGTGTCCAGCAGGTTGAGAAAGGTTCTCCTCCTACTCTCCTCTGCCCTAGTGAGACCACATTTGGAGTATTGTGTCCAGTTCTGGTCTCCAGTTCAAGAGGGACAGGGCTAGAGAGAGTCCAACACAGAGCTACGAAGATGATGAAGGGACTGGAACATCTCTCTTATGAGGCAAGGCTGAGAGACTTGGAGCTGTTTAGCCTGGACAAGAGAAGACTGAGAGGGGATCTTATTAATGTTGACAGATAACTGAAGGGTGGGTGTTAAGTAGAAGGGGACAGTCTCTTTTCAGTGGTGCCCTGTGATAGGATGAGAGGTAATAGTCATAAACTGAAACACAGGAAGTTCCACCTCAACATGAGGAAAAACTTCTTTACTCTGAGGGTGATGGAGCCCTGGAACAGGCTGCCCAAAGAGATTGTGGAGTCTCCTGTTAGAGATTTTCAAGACCTGCCTGGATCTGTTCTTGTATGGCATGCCATAAGTGATCCTGCTCTGGCAGGCAGGTTGTACTAGAACTCCAGAGGTCCCTTCCAACCTCTGCCATTCTATGATTCTATGTTTAACTTTGTACATTTTAAGATAAGAACCTTAATGAACACTATACTCAAGGATATCTGTTAATTAGCCAGTGTTTAGTCATTAAGAGATAGTTATTCCTGAGCCTTACTAAGAATTGTTCATTGGCATTTGCAAGAATTAATAGGAAGTTCATCCTGAATTTTTAAGAGGGAGTTCTGATCTTTGTAGGTTGTGTGAATATTCTGGTTGCCTCAGTGAGTTATAAACTGCAGTATTTTATCACCAGTATGGTATGCTTTCCAGTACAGCAGTGACTTATGTTGCCCATTACTGGAAATGGCATACTTGCACACCTGAAGGAAGATACAGGGTGGCAAGATACAGGGTGGCAATTTCTACAATAGTGACTTCTGAGTTAGTGCTGCTGGGAGACCTGTGACTCCATACCTGTAGCAGGTTGTACACTCAAATGCACAAGTGGAGAGATGTGTGAGACTGAATGATATCTGAACAACCTCGCCTTTCTAAAGAGGAAATTTGCTGAATGTTCCTTTAAAAAAATCTTTTTATATTAATGGGAGAGAAACAGAGGCAGAAAAGAATAGAGCAAAATAAGTCAAGCACTGAGTGTCTGAGGCTTTGGGGAAATGCCATCTAAGGTGATACACCATGCTGTGCCATCTTGTACGTAAACAATTCAACAGAATTGCCATGTGCTCTCCTCTCTCTCCATGGTCCCAAGGCAATACTCGAAGGAAGATGACAAAAGCAAATATTAGCAAATGTTTTTCTTCAACGTACACATTCAGCATGTCCCAAAACTCAAAACACTCATGATATTTTACATGTATGTACAAAGTCTGTTAGAAGAAGACAAATGGTAAATTGAATTGTAATTGTAAAAACGTGGTTATTATCTTGGAGTTTTGTTGTCCTGAAGTCAAGGTGGATCAAGAAAGTGGACAGTCTCAAAGCAGTGAGTTCTGGGGAGTTCTACAGGTGTGTTTAGTTGGGAATTTTTAGTGATGGGTGAATTTTTCATGTTTTGAGCTGAAAAGATTATAAGTCTCTCATGAGACTTATCTAAAAGGGTACTCTCATACTAATCTGAGATCTTTCAGACTTCAGATTTCTCATGTTTAACCAAACCAAGACGTAGAGTTGCTAGACTACTAAATGAAAAATTGTTAGAATGTGATGCATGATCATATACAAAATCCTAAAAAGCTCATAATTATATTACAGTTTTGTACGTTTGAGGACTGTGAGGAATTTGCCTGAAAATATTGGGATGCTTATTTTGACCTCTGAACTATATGAAGGGTTCCTGCTGTCGTGAAGTCATCTGCACATAAAAATGAATTTCATTTTACAATATAATTTATATGTCGTTGTCAGGTTAATAATAATCATGCTTTATTCTGGTCAAATATTTTTTTTTTTAAATACTATGAGGCAATTCACAAACTCATAACCTCCTCTAAACTACGCAATATCTTTCCAAAAGACATTTCTGTTGTCTTATGTGCAATAGAATTGTAATCACCTGTATTTAAATCTAATGGATTTGAAATAACCTACAGGCTTCTAGTGTAATGAGAGCTAGATTAATGAAAAAAGACCTTTTACCTCAGATTGCATGACAACATTTTCAAATTACATTCCTGAAACAGTGAATTCACTTATTCCGAGTAATTGGATGCTGACTAGGGTTAATATGTACAATGTTCTTAAATGAAAATGTTCTATTGTAAGTGGGACTGTATGATACCTGAGGCATTCTCAATAGATTTGGTTGGGCTCTGAGTTAATTATACTGCTTGCTATTTTTTGAATGAATTCAAGCATGAATTCTACACAGTAAAGATTGGGATAATTATATTCAATTCTGCTTGGTGCCCTGCTGAATGAATTGACCTTTTAGATAAAACTAGTCTCTTGAGCAGGAAACCTGAAGAAAGCCTGAACAAAGCAACCAGATGCAGCTGGGGATTGGGGAAAAGCTTTAAATATATATATATATATAATTTTTTTTTTAAATGCTAAAAGAGTAGAAGCATCAGAAAATTGATTGATTTTTAGTCACGAAGAAAGTATTCCTATGTTGGTAGTGGTTTTGTATATGCAGTACATAAAGTTATAATTTAAAGCCATTGATTTTTCTAAGCTGTTTTCTCATCAGTAATATGATTAAAAAGAAGCAGCAGTAGAGCACTAGAAAAGTTCAGTGTACACAGGTGTCCCACACTTCAGCAAGGTACCCTAATCACAAGCTGTGACTGCAGACAAGGTGCCAATAATGCTGTCAGCACACCTAGCTCTCCCATTGCACATGCAAGACTAAAAGAGGGTGGTTAGGAAAGACAGCGTTTTCAAAGTGATTGCTTTAAAAGAGGGTGAGGACTCCCAAGGACCAACAGAGCAGTTGCTATGAGTGCAACCTTGCAGAGTGCCCTTTAGGGCAGAGTGCTGTGTTAACTTGTCACCTGTTGCATTCCCATGCATTATGGAAACATCCAAAATTAACATGAAATACTTTCCTGCCTTTTTTTTTATTTCCAAAAGTGGTTATCCTTATAATAAAATGACCATGATATTAAACATAGTAAAGGTTGTCTTTCACTTAGTTTTTTTTCTGTCATCGTGGTAGGCCCTACATAAGAACGATGATGTTGTGTTGATAGTAGATGAGGGAAAGGAGATGGTATATGTGGGGTTTGGGTTTTTTTTGCAGTCTAAATTTTTTCTTTCTCTGAGAGCATCTGCAGCCAGCATGAATTAGTTCTGTAGCTGATTTGTATATATTTTTGAAATAACTTTCAATGCGGGTTACATTAATTGAAGTTTATGGGAAGGCATAGTTTTCTATGTAACACCACCAATATCTTTTTTTTGTCCGTGTTGCTTAAGCAAAAATATTCCAGCAGTTTAATCTCACAAAACTTCACTCATGTGAGTAATTCTTCCTCTGGTAGATAGTCCCCTGTTGGTGAGATGTCAGTAAGGCAGCAGAATTTAGCTTATAATGTTAGCTGAATTTATGGTAAGGGCAATTTTTTGTAACAAGCTTTTTGATGGGGTTCCAGTCTCTTAAGCACATTATCTGTTACTGATACATCATTTATGTAGAGAATACAGTTGTCACTTCATATAATTAGATTATGGATGCTAAATTATCTACTAACATAAAATGTGCTTTTATACTGCAGATTACAAAGGTTTTAAGAAGTTTAATATGCTACTTTTTAATTGGTGAACAGTACCCTAAAGTATTCATGTGAGGGTTGGTTTGTTTGTTTTTTGCTGCAGTAGAATGTGAACGTACCATAATATTACTAAAGATGGTTAGTTGCAAATGAGATTTGGGCCAGTGAAGTTGACTAGGATTTATTTTGCATAAAACAGATCTAGGATATATAAAATCGTAAATATAGTAATCAAAGGCTTGTATTTTGGCAGTGAGATCGCTGAGTTGAGAACTGAATATCTTCTGGTCTTTACACTCCAGTTAGCTACAGTCATTTAGGTAAATGAACAATGTATTTATTGCATATGGTTCCAAGTCTGTAATGACTATTAATGTAGAATAGCCTGTTTTCTGCTCTGTTTTCCAATACATTAAATGAATAATCTTCTATGTATAGAGTCTGCCACACCTTACTGCATAAATTCTTTGCCTTATTTATGTCTGCATTTAGTTGTATAGCTGGTAAGTCATTTGTTCAAAATAAGTAAATGGTTGTTTTTGATCCTTAGACTGTGAAACAGGGATTCATAGAATGGTTATGGTCCTAATAAATTTGCTTTGAAATATTGGGAACAACTTCAAGGATCTGTTTTGAGCATCTAAATGCTAAATCCTTGTTTTTCTTCAGTCTTTATTGTATTATTGTTGAATGCTCAAGAGCTTTCAAAAGTTTTAGTTATAAGACTGCCTGCTGACATTGTCTTCTCCTCTTGTTAAAGTACAAAGCCCCACAAGCAAATCCAATACTTATCTATGACTCTTAAAAACATCATCTAAATACTCTCTATTCTTGGTGGTGTTCTTCCAGATTTTCACCTTAAAAGCTTTAGCTGTAGAATCAGCATATGCTTATTCTGTTTACAGGAGTAATTCAGTATAGAGCTATGAGTCAGGTCTGATTATCTGTCATGCGTAAAATACCTGCTAGATGATTCCTAACAGCTGTAAGGCCAGATTCTGAGACCTTGGTTCATACAGCTGAAGATCAGCAGCACTAGTTAATTATTACCTGTTGAAGCAAGAGCTGCAGTTCTGGGTGCAGTGTTAAATGCCTCTTCCATAATAATGATTCCCTCATCTCTGCTTGAATCAATGGGAGATGAGGGGTTTTCACTCACTGAATTGGCCTTTTGTTTCAGCAGAGCTGCTTAAGCCAGACCCTTGTGAACAAAGTAGAGTTACACATAGCTGGTAGGGGCAAACAGGGTAGTTTTCTAACAGCAGTCAGAAGCTTTTCCAATAATGGGACTGGCAGTGAAGAAAGGCAAAGCCACTTAACATCCTGCTAGGTGAAGTGTTGGAGTTTCAGACTGATGAGAGCTCTTGTTATTTTATTCCTGTTTCCTCACTTCCCGTGTAGCACTAACTTGGATTATTATTGTTTGTATGTCTCCCTAAGATCATGGTATCTTCTAATGTTACAACTGAGTTGTTCAGTTCTGTTTAAAAGCTGTGGAAGGAGGTAAAATGAGATGCTTTCTGTTACCCTGTATGGAAGTATAATGCAAGAGATTAGCAATGATTTAGCAATGATTTCTGCCCTTGTCTAGTGGCTATATGTATGTATTGAGCTGTCTAACATAGGCCATGTAGAACAAGAAATAGTATGGTCTGGGAAAGAAGCAATCAATTTTTGTAAGCCTTAAAAAACCCTCAAAAATCCCAGAGGAGACTGTATTTTTTGCTTTTTATTTAGCAAGGTGTGACTGGTAAACTAAATGCCTGCTGACTGATCAGTCCTGCTTATACTATGTTTTACAGTATGACAGTAAATACTGTAGTTCACATGGAATAGTCTTCCATCATGTACATTTAGCTGATAGATTTCTATTGTAAACCCCTATTATATGTCACATACCAACTTAATATATTGCTTTCGTATCATAAGCTGATGGGATATTGGTATGGCAAACCACAGGTGTTTTACAAGTTTGTAACATAGTGCATTTCCTCTTTTCTGCGGTTAACACCAAGGGAGTACAACCACACAGAGACTGTAAGAACAAGAGATAACAAGGATATTAACCTTCCATGACACAGGGCATATCTTCTGGTTAAAGAAGATTGACTAGCTTGTTGGGGCTGAGGAAGCGTGCAGCCCCTGTGGGTTTCCCAGAAAGGCAGAGCTGGCAAGCAGCAGCCTGTAACTACTTTTTTGCACAATTATCCCCCGAGGGTGAGATTAGTAGAAAACCTCATGAGATCCACCTTGAAGAGTTTCTTGATTCTAGTACCCTCTTGAAGGTTTTCTGTGAGAAGGCAGAGTGAAGCTTTTATTCTCTCAGAGTACAGACCTTTTGTGCCAAACAAACTTTCAATAAAAATTAAAATAGGAATAAAAGGAGGAGAGATTCACATACAAAAGAATCAGGGAAGCATTGTGTTTGCACCAAGAAAATTCATTCTATCCTTTTTATTGTTTTAAAATGTAAATAACACAAACAGCTATTAAAGATTCTAAAACAATGAAAAAGTTTAACTAAGCACTTGAGATTACTGTGCAACTAGCAGGGAATCTGTTTCACTGCCAAATAAAATGCAGCCTGGAAACTGCACTTTACGTTATATGTGTGTGTGTGTATATATATGTGTATATATACATATGTATGCATGCATGCATCATACATTTGTACGAACAGTTGATGGGCTTTGTGTTGTTGATTTATGTGGAAGGATAACTGCATTCAAACTAATTGTCACTTTAATTTGAACTGAATCCATAAAAAGTTTCTTAAACCAAAATCAGATGAAATCTGAACGTTAAAAAAAGAGTTCTTTGGACTTTAAAAGGTTATAGACTGCTGACTGCAGGGATTGCAGCTGATGTTCAATAAGCTTGAATCTTGGTTTTTAATTTTTTTTTTTTTTTTTAATTTATCTCTTAGAAGCTGCTTGCTGTTCAACTGCTAATGCATTTCCAACAGAAATTTTGTAAATTATATTGGACAACATTCTCAGTGAGAATAGATTGTGTAAGTAACGGTAATGGCTTCCTCCTGCTCGTTCTGGCAAGATGGATATTCCCCCTACACACTTACTTAAATTTCTTGGGCCAAAGAACTCTTCAAGGTACAAAACATTAGTTAGTAGTCCACTAAATTTCATAGATAATAAGATAATAAGCTAGGAAACAGAACTGGTGAGAAGGGTTTTTAAAACAATTGGCTGTTGTATATCACAGTTTTTCATTTCTGTGAAGAAAGGCCTTGTGTAAACCAACTTTCTCGTATTGGATTTTTTGGCACTATGTTCTTTATTCTGAATCTTTATGTGAATTCTTTTTTGCCCCCCCCTTCACTAAAATCTGGAAAACATACGGTTCTTTACTGCTTAGGTAAAAAAATAACCTGCTGTGGTGAATATTATCTTTCCTTATATTAAGGTTTCAGTGAGCGTTCCTGTCTTCTTACCTTTTTGACCATAACTTGTGCCAGCCCTAACCTGAGGGCAGGAATCCATATGTAAAAAATACATCTTTCTCAGTGGTTTCACCATGAGCAGATTGGTATAACAGATTATGGTTTGGGCCTGGCCACAAAATAAGGTTTTTGCAGGATACTGCTTGGTCTGAACTTAACTGGAGAAAAAGCTTGTGGGTAAGCTGAGAAAAACCAAAATGCTTTAAACCACCAAGATGGAAACAAAAAGCAAAAATGCAAGTTTACCGCAATGAGAATAATAGGGAGCTCTTGGAATTGACTCTGGTTTTATCAGTGCTGTTACTGAGACGTGAAAATGAATTCTTTCACCTCTTAGTTCATTCTTTGCTATCATGGACCTGCTTCCAGTTTGTTGGCTTTGCTGAAGTGTAGCTCAGTAAATCATGCTTTTTGAAAGTTTTGACTTCAGTTACCTTCTTCTAGAAACGGATAAAACAATGTAACATTAGGTACTGTGTTAAAAAGATAATTTTAATCAATTTCATGTTCACTTTTACAAATGTCAAGGTGATCTGAAGTCTGTTTTAATTAATACTGATTAATGCTCTGAGATACTGATTAATACTCACTGAGGTTAAAATAAATGAAGAGTCTGGCAGTTGCTAGACTTCTTATCTAGTTGCTGTGTTATCTGGCATTTTCAGCAAAATCCTTACAGTTATTTTGTTTCATTTTAGTGGATGTTATAGGATGTGTAACATGAGATTTTCTTTCTTTGCCAAATTAGAAAACTTTTAAAAATGTATTTGTTAGACTGATAGTTCTAGATAACAGAAGTGATACTCAAGAAAAGTATACATGTAAATCAGCCTCAAATCTGGGTTTTGGAAAGGGAATCTCTGTGCTAGAAACTGGGGAAATTGATTTAGATACAGGGAACAGCTTTCCATAGCAAGTGTTCTACTGGGATATACAGGAACAGAGCTAAGAACTGGAATGAAAGTGATTCTTTGCCAAGTGTTTAGTTTTATAACTTCCCCTCACAAAACAGAGCCTGAATAATTTTTATGTATTTCTGTCCACCAGTCTGCTTTTTAATATAATGTTAAACGTTTGCTTCATATTTCCATGTGTATTTAGTATTGGTGAATATTGTAGTAAATACACAAAATCATCAAGAGAAATGGAGCTCATCTAAACTTCTTGGACTGATTTGATGGGGCATCCAAAGCTTTAGTACCAGCATAGTTTATCTATGTTTTATATATATATATACACACACAAATAGAGTCTCTGTTTTGCTTTTATGTTTCTTCACCTGTGATAGTCTGACTGCCATGTGTGTGTCTGTAAAGTAAAACTGAGGTGTTTCAAAATGAGGTTGCAATATGTTTGCAAAGATAGATGGGTAAGTGTAAAATATATTTAAGCCAAAGTCATGTGAAAGCCATAAAGGAGGAGTGGTAGATTGTTAATTTCAGAAAGTAACTTTTTCAGAGTTTCCTGGAGAAAATTCTGCATGTTACTGATGCATGTCAATTTAAACACGATTTTCAAATTCTGGTGTATGTAAAATTGTTGCTTTTTTCATACTGTGTGAATGAATAGTTTACTAAAGGTATTTCTTGAAGAAAAAGTCTTCTACGTAGAAGTAGAGTTGCTTTAATTGTAACAATACCAGTGTCTGAAAGTTCTAAGATGAGGACTGTGGACCTGAGTTTTAAAATGTATTCTCTATTCCTAATTTATGGTATGTTGAAATGCCAGATGTTTGGTTAGCACAGAGGAGCAAACAACCCCTGCTCTCAACAGCAATTGAAGCTTATATGTCTCTCAGGAGGTGCACTTTTATCCATTTAAAAAAAAATAAATCTGTAATTGTCAAGAAAAAGCCATAGTCATTTGCAAAAAGATTTTGATGTTAAAATTAAAAGTGTGAGAATATAAAATGAATCCTTCCAGGTGCTCACTGGTGTGGCTCTCAACCCTTAGTGCAATATTTCTGTCATGGGCTTGACTTTGGGTGTGTGAGCAGTCCCTGTGACCAAGGGGTTGACTTCCATCTGAAAGAAATTCCTCTTAAAACACAGATAGCTCAGGTGAGGGACTGGGTGCTCTCACACAGTTAGTGTTAAAACCAGGTATTGCATGGAAGAGAAGGTATTTTTCTCTCACACAGCATTCATGTTGACACCATTTTTTCTGATAGTGGAGGTCTGTGGTGATATCCTCTGTTAAGGTTCATGCAGAATATGCAACCTTAACTAAACTGCTTCATACTGTTATGGACTTTTTGAGTTATAACTTCTAGGAGAAGGCCATGGGTTAAGACTAAGTTTGGGGAACACTTCATTCAGAGAGCTGTTTGACCTGCTGTTTATTTGTCATAAGCTTCTGGGTGACAGGGCTACTGCAGCTAACGGGAAGATGGAGAAAGGTAGTTGTATTGTGTATGCTAATTAATTGCTTGTTTAATCTTAGTTGAAACTAAGTGCTGGCACTCACCTGAATTAAAAAGAATCTCTTTTCTCCAACAACTATTTTCTTTATTTGATGCAGTCTAGAGAGTCCAGTTCTCAGATGAAAATGTGAAAACTATGTGCATGGTTTTTTGTGCATGAGCATGTGAGTGTAGTTTCTTATATAAAAATCTGTGTATTTGGTACTGTGAATAACTTAGATGTTTGTAATATTATTTGATTAGCAGGTTTTATGAGAGTATAACATTTAACTGCATAGTGTTTTGGAAGTCATCTGCTAATGCCAATTGTTTTTCATGCTTGAACCTCATGAGCTCATAAGCTTTGCTTATGGGAATGGACAGGTTCTGTTTAAATGTGCATGAAATCAAAATCACTAGGTGATATGAATGGTAGTGCAGAGATGAACATTTTTAAAAAGAAAGATAAGGAGTGAGAAGGTAGGAGGGTCACGATACTGAAGAAATTAATCTGGTGAAGATGCTAATGTGAATAAAAAAATATTAGAAATGGGAAAACACTAGTCTTGCTTCTGTAAAAAGGGGGGTTGGGGGATGTATTGGAAAATGTGACTCAAAATAGTTTAAAATTCCACTGTTGATAAAAGGATATTTGCCTTATTAAAAAAAAAAATGAAGCTATAGGTAGTGTTGACATTCATCTCAATCAGCTATGCTTAGAAGTGTCTGATACTAACTTCTGAAAAATCCTGCTAAAGAGCAAATAGAAGTATCTGTTTTCCCATAGAGAAAATATAAATATTGTTTCAGTCAACTCAAAGTGAATAATAGAAAGTTGGTGGGGTTTTTTTAAGGTCTTGGTGAAGATTATTTTTAAACTTTTGTGATTCTCTGTCTCAGAATTTGTAATAAATTATGACTAACATAATCCCCCCTCTTTTTTTTTTTTGTAAGATTTTAGATAACAAGACATCACAACGTAAGATGTCTTCTTCCATTTGAAATGTTTGTATTGTTGTTTCTGAAGCAGTTATGCATCTGAGAAGTGATTTTTGTTTAACAACTATATTGTTTAATTTTGTGGGTATCCTGCTTGCAGGTAGTATTTTTGAATAATTGTGTGACTTAGAGATTTTAGTGGGTCCCAAGAACAAAACCTGAAGCATCCCATGCATTCTTGCTGAAAACTTTGTTGTATATCTAGCTATTACTCCTGTTTTTAACCTTTGTGGACTTTCAAGAGAATTTTTATGTTCCATCAGGCAATTATGGAAAAAAAATAATTTTTTTTCTTGAAGCTATGCATTTGGTTTTGGTCTTATGGCAACATGAAGCTCAAGGAAGTAGGCTGCTGTTTATAGTTATAAGGCAGGGAGGATTAAGTAATGACATTCTTATTAAATGTTTGATGAATTAAATGCACTGATGAATTTTCTTTTGTTCTTACCTTTGGGACACAATTGTAATGTATTAACTTGTCATATAGATTTATACACCTTATTAATTTTAAGCAAAGCTTTTCAACAATTAAAATATTACCTTGAAGAAATTAAATACTAGTTCTTGAAACCTTTCCTTACCCATGTTTAGAACAACTTACAAAAAAGAAATAATCTGTCAGCAGGTATATTGGCAAAGCTAGACAAAGAGAATCAGTGTGTGCTATTCCTGTACTTTGTCTATATGCATAAGTGGTGTGACCCAAGTGGAAGGGATCTGTGGAACTGAGTTATTTTATCCTATCTCTGTGATTACTTGGAATGAATAACCATTAGTGGTTGGATCCCAGTAGCTGCATTTCTGTAGCATGTCTTGGTTTGGTTTTGTCCCATTTTTCATCTCTAAGCTTGTTCTGTGATTCCTCCAAAAGCAGTAAATGGGCATGATTGATCTCAGAAGCACACTCTCGATCCAAGCTACAGCTTTTTATGTAGGAGGTTATGCAAGATGATTACTATGATCCTCTTGAACTTTAGTACTTGAATTTTATTTAGAGTTTGTATGACTGTAATGTAGAGAGCTTCATCAGTTTTTGGAAAGAGGCTAGGTAAAGTGGAAGTCAGTCATGCTACATATTTGGCTGAGAGAAAGGGGAGTGAAGGTAGTAAGGAGGAATAAGAGCAGTCCCAGCCTTGGCTTATAGCTGCATGTGTGGGAAGAGTGCAGAGAGATGATCTCAAATTCTTACCACCTCCAAGAACCGTTCTGAGGTGTTAGAGGACTCTTTTTCTCTCAGGTTTGGGTTTTGTTTTGTTTTTTTTTTTTCTGCTTGGTTTTGATATATGGAAGTTCTTTGTAACAACTCCCCCTATCCCCCTTTTCTCTTCCCAATTCTTTCTCTTTCCTTTTCCCTTTTCTTCCCCCTCTCTTTTTCCCACAGATCTTGATAGAAAGCGTCTTGTACAGAACTGTCATTAAATGCTTATTAGGAAAAGGTGGAGGAAAAGAGAAATAAAGTAGAAGTTAAAGTGTTTGCCTCTGATCATGCTCTCATGTTCTAGGCTGGATATTTTAACTACAACTAGGAAGCAGTTTGCCCCTGAGGAGGTTTGTGCTTTTATCATCACTCTTTTAAGAAGTTATGTTTGGAACAAAATGGATGTGCTGTAAGAAAACGGATTCAGGGAGTGTTGTACAATATAGATGTAAAAATTATTTTCATATGCAATTTACAAGGGCTTAAATATCTCCTGTATTTCAGTGCTCAAAGCCCTTTCATCACTGTTCAAAGAGTGCATGATTTACTTGCCCTTTCTACCTGCAGAGATTACTGTGAAGTATGGCACTGTCCGACATGTCATCTCTTAGGCTGTTTCTTTTTAAATGCCTTAGGACACCTTCCTGGTGTTAGGCAGTAGAAAGATTCTCGTTACCAAATTATCATTCATTGCAACCTGTGCCTGTTATGAAATCTGTAGGGAGTATCAAAGAACAAATTTTCAGTTTGCTGCGTTTGTTTCAGACACTTTCATCTCTTTGCAACTTCACTGTGTCCAATGACAAAAGAGATTCTTTCATGTAAATCGTTCCATCAGCTTCGCCATTGGCCTGCACTGGTTATGTGCAGCCTCTGTGTAAATGTTCCTTATGCTATGAATACAGACCTACTTTCTTGAATGCTGTCAGATAGAAAAGCAAAACAGGCGAAGAAGGTTTTCTCATAGTGACAGTATGGCAAGTCCCATCTGAAATAATGTAAGGGTTGTTGTCATTAACACAATCCTAACTTTGTGTAATATGTAATTTCTTTTTTTTTTGTTTTGTTTTGTTTTTTTTTTTTTTTTTACTTTTCACTTCAAACATTCCTAATTTTAAACTTTTCTTGTCTTTTTGTCTATGGAATTGATTATTCTTTAAGCTTGCAGTGCATAAAGCTGTTAATTGCTGAGATTGTTTGTAAATTTGCAAACTTCACTACCAACAATGACAGCTTCATTTTCTTAAGTACATTTCTAATAGTCAGACATCTTGAAGTGCTTTACAAAGCATATAATTACGTGCTAGCACCAAAGTGAGTTTATACACACTAGTGGCAGCCGCTCTGCTTTCAGCCATATCCTACATTCTGTGAGGAATACTAGTTAGAGATCTGAAACCTGAGAGAGGGACAAATGCTGAAGGGTATTTCATGGGTAAGAATGCTAGGTGATAACTTAAGTTATAATTTAAGTGTCAACCTCAGCTTTTCATTCCTGAATTGAAAGCAAAATTATGTATTTATCTGAATGTTTGCAGAATGTCGGCCAGGTTCCTCGACTGTCTTGGATGGTTTCTTCCAGATTGCTGTATATGAATGGTTGGGGGTACATTTACTGCCTGCTGGATATTTAAAGGTCTTGACAATGCGAGCAAACAACTCGGTATATTGAAAGATGTCTGTGGGTACCAAAATAACTGTCATATGGAAAAATAAGGCCTTACAAAGAAAGTAAGGTACTCAACCTTACTCTCACTCCAACTATACCAGCTCCTTGCTGCTGTATTGGAAAAGCACCCTTTAGTGGGCTGGCAACATAAGCTGTCAGAAGTATTATCATACTGCACCCATGGACAATGGAATACAAGCCAACAAAACCTGTCCTCTCTGAATAGCTGCATCCAGATTTTGTGGGCCTAGGAGTGTCAGCTAGGGCATGTGGGTTTATGATGAAGCAATATTGTCATTGCATATTGAGTGCTTTGAAACAGAGAGATTAGTTTTAACAATTCCTAAATATCTGATTTATCACTGAAAAAAACCTCTTGTGTAAATTTAGACTATGATTTAATCTGTTTCTATTGGGGAGGAAAAAAGGGAAGAAATGGTCAAAAGAACTTGTGAATGCAGTTTCTGAATGAAGTATGGGTATTTTCAAGACATAGGGATCTTGGGAAGAGAAGGTGGGGAGACAAGATGTTATGTTTTGAAGATGTTATGTTCCTCTCTAGTCTAACCTTGACAGCACACTTGATTTCTATCCAAGGACAGTTCTGACCCAGTATTATTTGTGTACATATTTGATGCTACTGTAACTTAGCTAAAACAGTAGTTGACGTGATTTTTAATGATGACTGAGCCTTCCAAAATTAATTAAGCCATATAGGAGCCCTATTTTTTTTTGTAAAATTTGGTGGGGCTTAGGCTCTTAATGAGCCCGAGTGCTGACGAGACATCCAGAAGCATCTTCCAAAAACCAGGATAACCATTCCATAATGTAATCACTACTTTAGCCATTCTCTTCTTTCATACTTCTGGTGAAGAATGTTTCTTCATTTAATTGTATAATCTGAATTTTTACAGTATGTATGTACGTGAAATAGATGCTGAGATCTATTCCAGGCAATATGGAATCTTTCCTTTATGGAGATGTACATTCAACAGTATCCTGTTCCAGTCTAGCGCTGCAGATGATGGTAAAAGCTAGAAGAAGTACTAGAGAAGTAAAAAGCACACTTTCAAAATGCCTCAGGTTGAGGAGTACATGAAGTCCACATTTTGCACTACCCCTCTGAGTGTTGTAGTCTGTTTGTATAAATAAGGACGAGGCCCCTGCTCTTCGATGTTCCGAGGCAGTTGTCTGAACCAAAGGAAATGACTTGAGATGTGGAAGAGCTTTCGAGAATGAATCCCCCTTTCAGACTGATGCTTAATGCATAACTATAGGGAGGCATATTAATATAGGGGAGACATGGGATCTGAGAGAACCCAGTCCTTAACAATTGATATCAGCTCACTTTAGGTGCCTTTCCATTGTTTGTTTGCTGTTGTAAAACCCATTTTCAGGCACTGTATTTTCTGAACGTGTCTATATGTCTTAACATTCTTACATCCACTAATTAGAGCTAGAACATTCAATGAGATCAGTCTGAGTTCTACGGAAGAATGCTTTAAAATTTCATGAAACCTGTTGGTTATCAGCACAGATATATAAGTATCCTACATTGGAACACATTTTCAAATTGCTTCTTTAGAAGAACATGCTAATGTTATAAGGGGAAGGTTTCAATGGTGGGAAGTTTCTTTTATAATTACATTTACTTTATCAATTACCATAATCATATCTCATTAATATAGGTTTTCAAGGCCTTGTATTTTTGAAAGGGAAAAGGGTTAGAATTATGGGCTAGCAGCTGGTTTTGATAGGGTGCAGTGAGCGAGTTAATGCTTACCAAACACTTCAAATTGCTTTTCAATTTCTGAAATCACTTTGCAGCTCTTCAGCTATTTTTTGGCTGGCTGCTCTTTATCATATTAATATAATACTGTGCAGGAAAATATTGCATTTAAGTGTTATGATGAAATCAAGCTGTTATGCTGAATGTGTGTGGTACAGGGTAGATTTTTATTGTTTTTTAGCCTATAATTTGTGTTTTTCAGTGCATTTCAGAAGCCATTTGTCAAGGGAAGAGGTTATGGTTATTTTTGATAGGGTAAAATGCATTTTACAGCCTTACTAAGCCTCATTTAACTGGAGTAAACCTCATAGTAACTTCAATTGAAGGTAGTATTTAGTAAAAGCTAGTTGTAATTTTAAATTTTTTTTTAATTTTTAGTATTTTTTTTATCTCAACATATTACTTTGGGCAATCCTTTCCCATCATTTTGTCCATTTGACCGCTAGACTGAGGAGCAATGAGTCCTTAAGTTTCCATCACACCATATGTGCAGTCTTCTGCCATGACCAGAGATACAATTCCAGATTCTTTAACAATAGAAAAAGCCATTCAGATGTAGAATTATTTGTAGCTGGTATTCCTGAGAGCACTACCAATAGTGTGTGTTGCAAAGAGTTCTTGAAGCTTTCAACTGATGATATAATTCAAAGACAAGGAAAGAAATTATGGTTTATGTAGTACCCAAACCAAACCTTAAGAGAAAAGAACTGTTTTAAATTATAGTTTTGGACATATAATTTCTATAACCAATTACATGATGGAAGGAAAGAGAAGGAACTGTTATAAATTCTGGTAAAAGATTTAACTATTTAGTCATCTCAATCAGATTACATAAATCAGGTAGAAAAGCATACCTATCTTTATTACGTGGCTGTGATCAATATTTATTCTCTCTGGTATCTACTGGTTTGTTTGTTGTGGTTTGGGTTTGGTTTGGTCGGATTTTTTTTTTTTTTTTTTCTTTTTCCCCGATTAATTCACTTTCCCTTTTTATAAACAAGACATAGTGGAAAAAAAAAAACAACCTCCACAAATGATCAAAACTAATATGTATAATCTCAACCATTTATTTCCTGTGGGCTGTTCACATGGTTATTTTTCTGTTGAAATTTTATTCCAGAATATCCTTGTCTGGTGCTGAGTTAGATCACTTGTCAGGACCTTGCATTTGTTGCATCTCATCTGTGTTTGTGTCTTCAAAAACTAAATATTGCAGGTCTGATAAGAGAACCTGGTTCATTTTCAGTACCTTTAAAGTATTATTACTGTGGATGGTTGCTGAATTATTTCTTGCAATCTTCAACCTGTTCCATGTAACAAAATTGATTATTTTACTTTTGAATCCAGCAGGTCTTTTATTTTGTGAAAGCCTCGCAAAAGCTCATTGATTTACACCAGAGTTGGTTTGTTGTTTTCTTCAGTCAATACCGTCACATAATAAAAATCTTAACTTAAGCAGGCAGCTTCAGCAATGACCTGCTTAGTGTCTGCTGCTACTAAATAACCCTGCAGCTTTGATTTAAATAAGAATATATTTTTCTTCATAACTTAAATTCGATCACTGTATGGCACCTGGAAATAATTATAAATTGTTTCAGTCCCGGATAGTTTTGCATTGGCAATTCTGTGGCAGACAGAAGTGACTATTGCTGTTTTTTTAATTGCACTTTTAAATGCTTGCTCAAGGGACAGAAATTAACTAATAAGGTACAAAATATCAATAAATCATAGCAGATATTTTGAAAGATGTTCAGATAGCTTAAATCTAAGCTATGTTGTATCTAACGTTAATGTGTTACTAGCTTGGTGCCTTTGGAGGCCCAGAACCAAACTGTAGGAAGCACTTGACACAAAGTAGGTGAAATTTTGTTTATTTTGTTTGCTTGCTTGTTTCACTGAATTTACTTGAACTTCAGGGTTTCTATGAAAAGTTCTCATAAACATTGTAGACTGAACACTGAAGAAGGAACAATTAACTGCTTTAAGAGTGATGCAGAGGGGAAGTAGTACAACAGCCTTGCTGTGCTCATTAAGCCTAGTCATTCTGGAGGTGCAGAGAAAATCCAACCAGTTTGTCACCTTCTCACATAAGTTCAGTCAGTCCCCAGCTAGGAACTGAGCAAACATGTTTAGCTAATTTGAAAAAGGGGCAGACTCTACGATCTTCCTTTCTTTGGGGAAAATACCATTAGGAGACGCATAGACCTTATTGAAAGATGGAATGACTTGGTAGCTCACTATAAAATTCATATTGAGATCAACAAGTACAGAAATAGGAAAACTTCATTTGTAGTACAAATAAATTTGACAAACTGCACATATATGAGCTCTAATATTTTAGGTTTGGGATTAAAAGAGTATGGTTTTGATTAAAAGAATTACAGTTTTTCTCTTAGATGAATTTTTCTCTTTCAGGATACCTAATTTTCCGATACAAGTCAGATACAGCTGGATTTATGTTCACTCAGCAATTTTTCCTTTTTAATAGATTATGTTCAAATCCAGTTTAATAAATTGTGAACTCTGCCTTGCAGTTTTTCTTCTTACATGTAATGGTGGTACTAGTGACTTGAATCCAGCTTTTCTCACGTGATTTGTTAATAAATATGGCCATGATTAAAGCATGTAAAATCCTGCCCTTTCCAATAGGTGATGGTATTCACCCATTTCATTTGAAGTCTGACCATTCTGATGACATGGGCAAAGGAGTGCAGCTTCAGGTGTTCAGAGTACTGCACAATTATTTAAAAGCAACAAAAAAAACCTTGAGAATATGTGTAGCAATGATTAATCTACCACCCATGTAACATCATTACTGTGAACATTGCCTTTATTCAAAGTTGTAGCAATTTCAAAGGGTCTGTTATCAGAACAGCTGTGGCTCAGGTTCAGCAAGCCAATATGTGGGATTATGTAGCATTCAGGGTCCTAAAGTCTGCAGTGTGTTATATTCATTTTGCGTGAAGTAGAACAAAACCAGCTAAAATATGGTTCTTTCAATTTCCTCTGGTTTATTTTATATTAGTTTCCTTTAAAATGGGATAATCACTGATTTCTGGTCCAAATTTCTCTGTGCAATAGTAGCTGTACAGAAAGTTTTGGTCTTATTAAAATTACAAGAAGGAAATGAGTGTGATTTATACATCTTTGTTTTTCTGTTTTTGCATCTGTAATATGAGAAGTGTTTATGTAAATATGCACAAGTATAGGTGGCTACCGATGATCAGATGATAGTTTTTGCACAGGAACAATAGAAAGATCAGAAATTAAATACTGACACTAGGACACTGATTATTATTGGCTAGGACTAATAATCATTATATGAAACAGGGCTATGAACAAGTTAATTTGAGGATTCAGAGATAGGGTATTGTCTCTTCTTTTTTTTTTTTTTTTTTTTAACATTTTTTTTCCCCTACTGCAGATGCATATATCTTAAAGTGAGATGTTATTTCCAGAGAAAGACAAAATGATAGAGCAGAATAACCATAATGTTAGTTTAGCCTGTGAACAGTGAGAGGACTCTTTGCAGGAGGTATATGAAAATTGAATGTGGATTAAAGTATTAAAAGTTTACATTAAAAAAAAAAAATAGCATGTACAATAAGGTCTTTCTTTTAATAACTTTCAGCTTTGTCATGTTTATATGTTTGTGTTCTCAAAGACTACCTGGATTCCAATTTCTATTTTATCCTGAAAGTGTAACTATTAAATTTGAGAAACAATCCTAGATAGAATTTCCACCAATAGAGGATGCACAAGAAAGTAAACATAAACTGGCCATGGTACGTGGTGCCCTTGCCCATGTGGTGGCAATGTTTAGATAAAGGCATTTCATAAAAGATTAAAGAACTGACTTTTCGAGTGCTTTTAACATTTTTGGCTAGATGAATGAGTAATTGAGTGTCATCATATGGTTAAGCCTTTCAAACCATACAGTAATTGAGATATTCTAATGTTGACTGAATCCTCAGAAATATGGAAACCAAATGTGAACCTCACTGCTATGATCTAATTACATCCTCTTTCTCAGATGGTTTCCTTAATAACTTAAAGGTTATTGATGCATTCTTCATATGCTGCAATACTTATATGTGCAGGTCAAGTGTCTCAGCGTGTTATTTTGGTGGCAGCTTCACTTTATCTGGTTCCTTTCAAGCTTTCTCTCCCTTTGGAGACCTTGTTAAAGCAGGAAAGGAGAGAAGTGTGGTGGACTTATATTATTCATGCATCACAAGGGCCATAAAACGGGCTGTGAAGCTTTTGAATGTCCTGCCTGGCACAGCAGGCACCCTAGCTGAATAGTGTAGAGCATCATCTCCTCTCAGACCTGATAGAAAAGAAAAGGCAGTGTGCATTAGTAGCTTTTAAAAACTGTAAACAAATTGTATATTTGCTTCAAAAATGTGAAAGCAGTTATTGATTAAATGGCATTAGAGTGCCCTTGGCTTTAAAAGACATTCAAAATAGGAGGCAATGCTCAAGATCAATAATAGATTTTATATTTGTGACTTAAAAAGTAGCAGCACTCTGTAATTTAGAAGCAAATAGATCCTTGTGATTCTTTCTCACATACTAAGATTTTTCATTTGTATCTTTTATACTTTTGTTAAATCATTGGTGACCAGCTTCCTTTCTGCCAAAACATGACAGAAATCTAAGGATTTTTTGGAATATAGCATCATTTGTTCCATCATGCACAGCTTTGGTTGGACTAAATTTCTCCTATTCTACAAGCAGAGAGTAAATGATGCAATAAATATTTTGTCACAAATCAATGCAGTATATTATGTTCTGCTACAGTGCTGGTGTTGTTACCTAAGTTTTGGTTTGTGTAAAGTAAGGCTAATGCATTTCTCTTTTTCCAAAAATTATTTGTGCACAAAGGGTGCCAATAACTTCTTTAGGTGACCTATAGCAGAGAAAGACCTATTGGTTGCAGTTACAGTATCTGACTGCTAAGTTTTACTTTACATTGCCCAGATCAGAGTACTTTTTTTTCCAACAGCTGAAGGTGTATTTGCTGGATTTCTGACTCAGTTCAGTGAAAATACCTAATTTTATGATCACTTTGTTTACAAGTGTACAGAGTACAAAGGCTTTTCCTTGAATTTTATCTCAGAGTAAAATAGCTAATCTGTTTTGACATGCTATCTAAATGACACTCAAACTAGTATACAGACTAACTCATCCATAAGTCATTTCTTTTATACACATGTACTGCTGTGTCCAAAAAAAAGAGTTATATTGGCTTCAAGAGTTTGAATAATAATGGTCATTAATATGGCGAATTGAGGGTCACCACATTCATGCCACATATCAAATCCCCTTTCAATGAGATCAGTTCCATCAGCTGTCAGATTCCATTAAATATATCCCCCAGACCTACTGACCAGCTGACAGTAGAGAAACTCAAAACCATACACCCACTATTAGCATTATAAAATGTGAAATCAGCTGGAAGGAATGATAGCAGAACTGAAAACAAAATAGATGAAAATCTATAATGCCCCTGTGTCTTCCTAAACAGAAACCCCTAAGAGTTAAAATGCCCCCATAAAACATGGAGGTAAAAACAAAGGTTGTCACATTGTTTTCTTCATAACCTATAATGATTCTTTTACCTTTTGTTAATGCAAGATTTGCATAAATGTTTCATGAGGTTAATACAATGCATAAACTGAGCAGTTTATTAAGCAACATCTGTGCTGTTTTCTCAGATAATGTGGTGTTGTTTCCAAGTCACTGAAATATAACCTATCATAAGGTTTTGGTTGTTAAAATACTTGTTTTGCAAGGGCTGTGATCACATCTGACATTTTTAGCAGATGCCATAGTAATACAAAAGAATTCCTTAATACCACGATATGTGTTAGCAAAGCACACAGCAAGAAGTAGATAGTATTCCACTGAGCTGGTATAGTTCAGTACCATGCATAAGATGTGAGAACCTCTTGTTGTGTGTCATCTTTCAGATGAAAATACTGTGTTTTAAAACTTGCACAACTGCCCATGATACTTGGTTCAAGTGAGATCTTCTCATTGCTGATAGTTTTTAACTTTGTCATAAAGTCATTTTATAGTGGTTTTTTTTTAAATTAAGAGTGAGGAAAAACTTCACACTGCTGCAACTCTATCTTGATATTGGTGCCATATGGAAGTCGGGGGTGGGGGAGAGAAAAAAAAATAAAGTTATGAGACCAATAATTTTTAATGAAACTTGGCTTAGCTCTTGAAGCAGGTCATGCAGATAAAAAGTAGGCGCATGAATTCTGTAGCTATATTCTTTCTTTTTTCCTGGCAAGGATTAAAGAAATGTAGTTTCAATTAAGTCAGACTGTAATGGAGATATGGTTTATATTATTGATTCAGCAATAATTTGGGCTTGTTTTTTGGTTTGGTTTTTTTTGGTGTTTTTTTTTGCCATGTGTTTGACTTAATATTCACCAAGAAGTATGTAAATTCTTGTCTTTAAAATTTGCATTTGTTATCTGCCTTCCCTCACAAAACCCTTACTCTTTTGGTTATTAATTTGAAATAAATTCATATTTTAATTTCAAGACATCCTCAAAATCAGAGTGTGCAGGCCCTCGTGTTCCATGAATGATTTATCTTTGGCTTCAAGTTGTTAAGACTACATTTGAGGTAGGAAAATAAAATTTTTGGAAAGTTTTAATGAAATGTTTGCAGGAGTCACTTTGGCCTTTATAAAATTGCATGCTGGAGCTTATGCTTCTCTGTCCATGCAAAATGCCTATTGACCAGTGAGGTAGTAGAAGAACATTTGACAAATGGTCTCTGTGAGAGTAATTATGTTCATCAAGTATCCCAGCTACCTTCCAGGTTGGGTGATAATAGTCCAGAACCTGAACGGCTGCTTGTGTTTCCATTTGAGTAGATATGTTTATTTTCTGATCTATCTTGGATAGCGTTAGTTTGCTTTTGAACAATTGCCAGATCCTGTAACACAGAAGGGAGAAAGTTTCTCTACTAAGTGCAGTTGCCTCAGTGGGGAAATGTTCCAAGCTGTATAAAATCTTACCAAGTCAGAAGAAAATTGTGCAACTTTCTGTGGCAAAACTATTGAAAAGTTTGGCTTAATAGCAGAAAGTAAAATGCTGTATCCAAATGAAATCAGGGAAATTTAGGTAGTCATGATGACACAATTATCCCATTAGAATTTGGCTAGAATACTATTGTTAACACGTAGTTAGTTTCAGTGTGAACTTAGGATGTACAAAGAATACAAAATCAGATCCTATATAATGAAGGGATCATTTACACACATTATCCCCACAATGAAATGCTGTCACCCCTTGGCGGAAAACACAGCTGCCTTTTAAAAGCTGCTCTACTGTAATAAGTGTGTAACTAGAGCTGGTTGAGAAACCTGAAAATGATTTTGTGAAACATTTTGAACTTTCAGAGTTGTTTCCATTTTAGGAAGGTTTACAATAGAGTATATATTTATCCTCCAGCTTTTAGACTATTTTGTTCATTATTGTAAATTAATTTAAATCATTTCTTAGGAGGGATTTTCGAAAACATGTTTCAGTGAACTAAAAATTATTTTTAAATTACTTTGAGCTTTGCAAGATAATTTTATTAAAAACAAGATGCATTGCTAGTATATAATTTTGTATTTAAGAAAATGAAAGATAAAGTAACTTGGCCAAAACATCAGATAAAATTATTGATTTAATTTTGTGTTTGGTCTTCAGAAGTCATAAAGGTTTTGTATATCCAAGGCCCAAACAGCTATTAGTATTGATGTTACATGTCAAAGACACCAGCAGCCCCCTGATGGCTTATGCATAAAGATCCCTTCTAGGCTGGACACAGGACTCAGAAAGCAGACTCACAGAAGAACGCAAGAAAATAATGGGACTAGTATTGGTCAGCCAGACAAAAAGTTGTTTCTCTCTCACATGCAGAGATCGTTACTTTTCTCATTCCTTTAGAAACCAGCAGGCTACTTTTGCCTTCCATTTAAAATAAAAGCAATGTATTAAGGATAGTCTAGTAAAACCAAAATGCAAATGAACATTAGAGGTTTCACGTGTAGAAAAGATTTTCCAACCTCCCCGAGAACAATTTTTCTGATGGCTTTTGCTTTGTTAATTCTTACTATCTCTTTCAATAAATGCTATGTCTCAGTTCTGATGGGATTACTTACTCAGGTGATCTTTGTCACTGGTCTGTTCAGATGTTGACATGGTACTACTACTTGGAGCACTGCATTCTGGTACATTTTATTTACTAGGAGGCTGTCCCTCCTGGTATGAGGGACCTGTCAGGAGGGAATATTTCAGTTGCCATCAAATATGTGGACATCATTCTTGGCTTTGCTTGGAAACTGTTTCATATATAGTGATTTATTTTATTAGGCCACCAGGACAATACTGTTGATAACTGGCCCCCTTACATTGGACTTCTGTTCTAGTTCCTTGGTATATAGCGTTTTATTTTGGCCAGGTTTATTTTGAGTACAGTAGACCTAATGAACAGGTCTACAAATTCATCACAGCAGAAGAAAGGTGTTCTTGCTCTGTCCCCCTGTTGGTGGTACTTGATGTGTTCCTGCTGCTTTATTTAAATACTTTGATTCATGACCCTGGCAAAAGCAATTCCCCACCTGTCCTGGGTCTGGTTGGAGTGAATCATCACAAACAGCTGCTGGCCCAAGCAGTTGGGAGGGGCCATAGCCAGGATAAACAACTGAACCAGCCAATGGGATATGCAATGCCATAGTGAATCCTGCCTCTATATAAGGGAAGGGCTGAGCCAGGGTGAGGGGCCTGTTTTCAACTTGTTTTAAGTGTATTGCTTCAGTGCAGCTGGATCAGGAAAAGTTGTCATCTTGGGCACAGGTAGAGCCTTCTTGGCTTTTATTACTCACTTTGTGTATCATTTCATCAGTATTATCATTAGTACTGTTGTTTTCTTCTCTCTTTGTATTGCTTTATTAAACTGTCCTTATCTCAACCCCCAGGATTTCACCTTTTTTCTTCCTCCCGCGAGGGCATGGAACAGGGTGGAAATGCAGTGGGTGAGTGGCTGCATGGTGTTTAGCTGCCAGGAGAGATTAAACTGTGATACCACCCAGAAGAGGTTATAGGTTTCTGAGGCCTCACAGTTTGCACTGACTTACAGAAAATTCATCTGAGTGACAATACGGGAAGGAATATGGAGGTAGACAACCTACTCTCAGAAGAAGCAGACAAATTAGTTTAGCTCAGTGTGAAGCTGTTCCTTAAAATCTTTGGGATTGATTGGCTTAGGTTTGGTGATGAGCTGTAGAAGCTTACTTCTTGGTTTTGCAGTCTTATAATCGGGTTTTTTATTTCTTTGTATGAAGCAGTATGTGTCTGCAGAGTCAGTGCTTCTTTGATGCATCTAATATCAGATACACATTTGAATCATGTCTGCATCATGTGGAAATGTATTTGTTGCTTCTTACAGGTTTTATTTTCTGTCAGTTGATCTACATGATCAGATTAATACCAGTGCTGGAACAAGCAAAGGGATAGCAATATACGACCAGGAGAGGGGTGAGTTAGAAGTGAGGGGCACTTTCACAGTATCTGCTTAGATAAACTGCAAGCTCCTCTAGGTGAAGGAACTTTACTCTCGTGCATTACTTCCAAGATCAAATCCTGGATTAGCAGGCTTTGAGATCAGAATTAATTTAATTGGGGGGTTATGGTTTTATTTATTTATTTGAAGTCTGAAGACAATGAAATTATAAAGTTTTTATATGCACCTGTGTGTTTTGTGTTTGCTTGCTGGGGTTTTTTTTGAGTTTTTTTGGTGGTTTTTTTTTGTGTGTTTTGGTTGTTTGGGTTTTTTTTTTTTTAAACTGTGTTTGTTGGGGACTTTGTATTACACATTATGAATAGGATATTAAGAATGCCTGAGCACTGTCCT
The DNA here is from genome assembly GCA_033439905.1 of Ceryle rudis. Taxonomy (NCBI): domain Eukaryota; kingdom Metazoa; phylum Chordata; class Aves; order Coraciiformes; family Cerylidae; genus Ceryle; species Ceryle rudis. The sequence goes on along the minus strand of JAAGNO010011047.1, from coordinate 163,059 downwards.
CGCTCTGCTCTGACTAAAGTGAATATGAGCTTTGACTTTGATTTCACTCAGAGTATGCTTAACGTGTTAGCATCCTTAACTTAGGACATTCTCTGGCAAAGACTGGAGACCAGAAACAATTCGGATTAATGGTTAGATGGTTCTACATTATACAGAGTCCTGCTTATAAAATAAACTGAAGGCTTTTTACAGAAGTTGAAACCTTTTGAGAGTATTCCTTGTTAACACTGCCTAATTGCAGCTCTTTGATCTTTAATTCCCCTCTCCCTTTTGCGTCCCCTCCTCGCTCCATTAATGGATGCTCTGGCCCTCATTTTTGAAGAGAGGATGAGCCTGTTTCAAATACTCAGAACTGGCTGTTGAACAACCATCTGTTGCAAACACGTACACACGGGACTCTATTGAAGTCATTGCCTTTTTAGATTGATTTCGGTGGGCTTCAGGCCATACTTTCTGTAACAGAGTTTGATGCACTCCTTAGTGTGTATGCATACCAGCAGTAACTAACATACTAATGGGCATGGGCAATCATATGTGTAAAAGTGTTCCTGGGCTTTTGCTTCATTAATTAATCAACACTATTGACAAAAGAAATAGTTTACATTTTTATGTTAAATGTGTTTGTAAAGTAGTATATATTTACTTTCTGGCGTTCCTGTAAGAACAGAAACAAAACAACAAATGCTATGGCATTTACATATGACAGGTAAAAAAGTTACTCTTGGTTCATCTTTAAGCTGTAGAGAGCCACCTACAAAGACACAGCCAAGCATTTCCTTAAATAAATCCCATGATAAAAGATGACTGTAAAATCACTCATGCAAACATGGTTTACACTTTTAAGCATTGTATTGCCTTCCTTTCTATGGAAAATTTGACTAAAATTGAAGAAAATTTAAGTTGTTGTTAATGCATCTTCTTAAACTTAGGCCAAAGTCTAGTCAAAATGAATGGAAATCTCTTCAGCAGATTCAATGGCCTTTGGTCAGACTCTACCTCAGTTAAAGCTCAGTTGGAACACTATCGTACTAAAACATGGCGATTGCCTGAAAGAATTCCTTTGCATATTTTCTTGTACTTGCATTTCATGATTGTTTCTGCTCATCCCAATCTTAAATCTATTCAACATTTCAGAGGAAGCCTTCTAATCCAAATTGAGGAAACACTTCAGTTTGCACCAAGAGTCACATATGAATATTTGAAGAAATAATGTGACCTGCCTGCTTACAATTTATGAACAGTTCAGCTAAACTACTTTTTTTTTTATTTTAAAGGAAATTCTGCAATATAATAATTGTATCTATTCATGCTATTTGTAATTTCCAAGTGGAAAATCATCAACTGTAAGAAATGCTCTCAATCAAGGGATAAAGAGACATATAATTATGTCATTTATAATGAATTCTAATGGAAACAAAGACTTTAAGAGGAAAAACTCTGGAGAATACCAAGGAAGAAAATCCACTCAGTAATACTAGTTGCTCCTCTGAAGATGCATAGCTGATGAAAAATTTTCATTTATTATATGAAACTCAGCATCAAATGATTCAGCAAGGGAACTGTCAAAAGTCTGGAGTCTAGGTAAATAAGACCTGACTTTTATTAGATAAATTACATACTCTTCTTCTTTTGTAAGCATCAGTAATATAAACTTTTTGACAAATAGCTATCTCTTGGGTGCAAATTCTGAGGATTGCTGCTAATCTTCATCTTCTGAAGCATCCAAAGGATTAAAGGCGTATGTCAATAATAGTGACCTGTGACCTCTGTGTGGAAGGTATCACTGTCTCTCTGTAATAGCTAAGTCTGTGATGTGAGATGATTTTATATAAATGCTTAGAAGAGCCCTTGCTGTCAGAAATCTGTAGACTTGGAAAAGATGCTTTCCTCCTGTAAGGCTCTTGAATGGCATAGGTTGTCTGGTAGAATGGGCTTAATCCATTTACAGTTTTGACAAAAAACATTGATTGAAAAAACATATGTCTTTAAAATAAATAGGAGGAGAAAGACAAACTAAAATACCATTGCTATTCTACTGACATTTCTGTCTTCTGTCTAGAGGTAGTGCAGATGTAATTAATTTTGGTGCAAACTTCTGTGCATGTACTAATTGGTCTTTAGTCTCATCTTGTAGATATTTATTAGGTCTGATACTTCTCTTATACTAGTCTAAATCAATAACTCAGTTGAAGACAATGTAGTTATATCATCATAAACCTGGTAAGGGAATAGCTTACTGGATCAGTGAGCACATCATAATAATAACTAGTGGAAATGGAGAAGTGGAAATTCAGGAGTTAGGTTTTCTGTCTGCTGTGGATGTTAAATACCTCACTTTCTTCAGTCATGGTGTGCAGGGTATTATCAGGGCAAAAAGTCAAAAATCCCTCTGAGGTTGTCAGATGGACCTGTATATTTGTATATGATAGCGAAATTAAGTCTTAAAATCTCTCTCCTTCTGCTGCTAACATTGATTTCAAAGGCACACATGGCTGAGATAGAGTAAAGATGTAACTCTGTCTTCCCTGTAGTCCCTGGGACATCAGGAAGAAGCTAGACAAAGTAGTATAAACAAATCTGAGATTTGCTGTCTTGGAGAAAAAGGATTGAGTCATTCCTGTAAAGGAAAAAGAGAAAGTGAAGAAAGATTTGACAACTGTTTCTGAATAGGGTTCCCACAGATCTCTGCAGTCTTTTCCCAGATCCTGACTCCTCTCTTTAGAGCGTCGACAGCAAGCCTGGTTTTGCAGGATTTAAGCACAGGCAAACCAGGTCATTGCACTGCAGTTATTTTCCTGCCCCTTGTGATTTTGCACTGGCCTCATTTACCTGTTGCCTGTGGCCAAACGTTATCCACAGAGTAGGGATTTTTCTCTGTATTTGTGGTAGCAAAGCATCATAAAATTTCTCTGGAAATAATTTTAAAAAACGTAAAGGTAATTTTGGGATCCTCAAACTAATACAACTCTAGAACTTCTTTGTGTTCTTAGCATCCTGACACTGTACATACTCTTCTGTCATTTTTATTTCACCCATAATGCTGGTTTGTTTTAAGCGCAGTTTTTCTTGCCTGATAATTCAACATCAATCAAAATGGATGTCCTGGTTTGACTGAGAACAGAACTAGTTCTGTTCAGTGATTTTACTTTTCAGCTCTAGTTCTTCTAGCTAATGGCACTTCTGAAGTTAGCAGTGTGTTTTCACAGACAGTGTCTGCTGCTAGCGGTGATAACACCCCATAGTTAGAGTTACCACCACGGATTGGTGTGCAGACCAAGGCCACTGCTGGATCTTCTGTACCACACTGTGGGGTGTAGGAAAGTGAAAAGCCGCACCTGCAGGGAGGTGTGAGCATCCCATAGACATATTATCCCATATTCCATCCCATAGACTTTATATTTGGTATAAAGCTGAGGGACCTGGAGGGTCTGTGACTCTTCTTCCCTCTTGGACCGCTTTGCCAGCTTTGCTTGGCTTGGCTCAGGTCCTCTTTTGGCTCTTTCCTTGGAGCATCCAAGAAGGACTCCGTTCTGCCTTCGATCCCAGTTGGTGTGTTCCTGAAGCCGGTACCAGAATCCAGCTCCTGAACACAGCTCCCATGTGCTGGGGGGCCGAGTCTGGGACTCCCCCGGTCCCTACTCCACAGCATCAGTGGTGACAGTGATGTAATTACCATCAGGGGGGTTGGGTTCCATACTGGTTTTGTATATATTTGTATATATTC
>JAAGNO010011047.1:77249-153588 GCA_033439905.1 Ceryle rudis | reverse complement strand
GCAGGGGATAGATGCAAGAGCAACAAAAACAAAAAAAAACCCACACCGAAAAACAAAAAAAACAAAAAACCAGAACAGAAAAAAAGGGGGGGGGGGGGGGGAAGGAAACAAAAAAGCCCAGACCCATAAAGATGCAGGGTTTTATTTTATAACCAATTGAAGCTGCCTATTAAATCAGAATCAGCACGATAGACATATCATCACCTGCATATGGTTCTGGATCAAATTAGTCAATTCCTTTCGTGATGAAATGAGCCCACAGAAATTCACAAGCGCTCTTTCTTCTGAACGGACTGATGTTGCTTGTTTTTTAGAAAAAGGCTAACTGCATACATCATGTATACTTGAAGAGACAGTGTCCGGAGAGATCTAATTATGCAGAAGAGTTCTGTAGCTTTAGTTGAACAGTGACTGATCTGCTGCTGCTGTCACTTTCTAATTGTTTGAAAGGGAAGGTTCAATCTCCTAGCACATAAGCAAAGGTGTGGGAGCTCAAAATCCTGTGCTACATGTCTTCTTCCACCACCAGCTTTGTTTGAATTCGCTTGACAAGTCTTTGTTTCTTTGTGTTTAAACTCACCTAATAAAAGTTCATTTGTGAAGGCTGCCATAAATTGGTATACATCATTGAGAAAGCCTACATTATGAATCATGATGTAGTATAGAATTTTTGGTGTCAGGTAACTGTTGACTTCTGTAACAGCACAGAGCAGTCAGGAAGCTGGTATACCCTTCCTGGCAGAGCAGGTTAGCTCCCTTGGCGCTCTGCACTGTGGTGTCTACACCACTGCTAAGCAAAATTCTGTGAAGCAGAGAAGGACATTTCTGTGATTCTCTGTATTCAGCAGCTTTAGTTGCTTATCGAAGGACCTGAAACTGTCAGAACATGATATAAAAACATCAAATATTTTTAATATACATTAATTTCTCTTACAGTAAGACTGCTCCAGCCATCGTTCAAGTAGCATCTCACGTTGCGTTGTTTACATGTCAGGGCCTTTAAAATACGCTGGCACTTGTTTTCAGGCATACAGACAGGGATTTACAAAAGCACCACCATAATTTAGGATTTGCTGTTAAATTAGAAAGCTTGGAATATCTCATTCTGTTAGCTTACACTGTCATCCTTGTATATTCATTAATGAACTTTGAGAATAGATATGCACAATGTAAGATCTGTCAACTTCTCCTGTTTACTAAAAGTATTTCCAAAGGGAGCATGTTCATACTCACAGGTGTACTATGTGTACTAAAAATGAGAGGGCTTTGGTGTAGATAGTATTCTCTGAAATATTTGAGAAGCTGTTATGTGAACACCTCTCCCTACCCCTCCACCCCCTTTTTTTCTTGCTGTTTGCTTTTAAACTGTTCCAACAGGATGAATAGAAAGAGTAACTGAATTCTGCGTTAACACTTTGTCAAAAATCTTTATAAGGCCTCAGCAACATTTTATGTATAATATCCTGTGTGCTGTGTGATAAAGATGTAGAACATCAGCCAGTGAGTTTCATCTTAAATAAGTACTAAAGGAACAAAATAAAAATAAGAAGGTTCATTAAATGCATCTCACAGTCAAAACTGAGCAGACTGCAAATTCACCTCATTTCTAGAATTTCAGTAAGGTAAACAGTTTTGCATAAATGGCATCACAATCTTTATATATACAAATTGAAACTATTTTTAAAGTGATTTTAGAACTATTATATAAAAATGAGAGCTACTTTTGCCTTATAATGGACACAAAATAAGCAATGATACTCAGTAAGTTACCCGTTTTCAGAAAAACTTAAAAAACACGTTTGCACTTTTTGATTTGCCTGCAGATATCTTATTTCCTGACAGTTTATTAGCTGAACTGATGAATGACATTTATTTTCCTAAACATCTATGCATGTAACAACTCTAGTTGTGGACTTGTGCACATATTTCATACTGCAGCCCTCTTTGAGAGTAATTCTTTGCAAGTCCATGTGGCTACATCTCTGAATCAGTTACATTCTGAAATAAAGAATATAGATTTGAAAAGTCATGATACTCCAGGCTGATTTCACAGACAAATCAGAGGCTTCTTAGGTTGATTTTTTTTTTTTAATTTCTGTTGTGTTTCTATTTGGTTCTTAACGTTTTGTTATATTTCATCTATACAATAATTTAATTAATTGAATTCCAAGTACAATTATGTGAAGAATTAGGAATGATTAAATTTTGATTTGCAAGTATTATCACTGACTTTAATTCTGCTATTAAGGGGCAAAAAATGCACAGGTATAAACGTTTGCGAAGTTAATACCAAATAGATGAAGGAGAAGAAAAAGTGTCTCCACACATACTGCTGCATGGGAAAAGAATAGTAATTTACCTTAATCTTTTTGAAAGATTTGCTAGCAAGTGATATTTTGGACTGTCAGTCCATTTAAAATGCTGGCATATTTTTTACTATTTATAATTTGCCATGATTACTTCTCTTAGTTGATATCCAAAGGAAAGCTTTCTCGTGTTTTTCATATGCATTGATCTTTTCATAAGAAAGTGAATAATGAATAGCTTTAAAAACAGGACCAGCAGTAAATTTTTTTAAGTTTACAGCTAGGCAACTTCACACTGAAATGGAAATTTGTGGTGATTTTTGTGCAGTACATCATTATGACATTGCTCCTCTTGCTAAGCTTACAGGGCATATTTCAGTCTGCCTGACTTTAAAGTATGTGTTCTCTTAAGGCTTAACAATGTCAAGCTTCATAACACAAGAGCTAGTTTGCTTACTTCCTACTTTAAATTGCTTGTAATTTGAAACATGCAAACATTTCCACTTTATCAAGGCAAGGCTACTAAACATGTTATTGCTGCAACCTGCATGTTTTATAGCCTCTGTATATTTAGAAAGCTGTGCTTTATTAAAATAAACTGTAAAGATGCTTAACTCATTATGGAATCTGCTAGTGTCTAAAATGAAATATCTTCAATTTATTATAGGTATTTAGGAACCTTTTGAAGAAAGGATATAATACTATTCCTTCAGAAATAGGATGTTAACTGTTTTTAGGCCTCTGATGTTTATAGCTGGATGTACAATTTATCATGGGATAGATCTGTCTACAGTTAGGCTGAAAAAAATCACAGTTATGTTTTGTGTGATCTTCAAAGCCTGAGAAGGCTAGAATGTGTTTTCATTCTGTGTTATAGCAGAAAACCATTAAAATACTTTCACAAAATAGGCTTATACAACATAATTTAATTTTAGGTTTAAGTATTAGGTAGAATGCTCACTTTTTCCCTTTTGTAATTTTATCTCCCTGACGAGTGAGTCCATCCTGGAAAGAATAAATAAAATGTGGAACTCTTGACTCCATAAAACTGCAACTTTTGCAAAGACATATTTGGCTGAAAATGAAACAGATTTTAGTTCTGTCTTTAAACAGAGAATTAATACTTTAGAGGTTGATTTGTTAACAGTCAAATTTTGTTATAATGAAATTGTTTATTCAGTTTTTAGCCCAAGACAGCTACTGATTGGAGATTGTGGTTCCAAAGGGGGCAAAATGTTTTTCTTTTTTCACGAGGCTAATTCATTGTCTTTGTCTCCTTAGGTGCTGCTCAGCTTTTATCATCTGAATGAATAATACTTCTAAAGTTAGTAATTAAGCTTTTTCACGGCTGAACTTTGATCCTGCAAGAAAAAGTACACACAAGTGAAATATTTCTTGCTGCTACTACAACTTACAGATATAAGGGCAAGTATAATAAGGTACCCGTGACAGGAATTATCTTTTATTTCTCCTGAAAAAGGGCCTCCTGAGTGTCACATAAGCTGTAGTAATAAAAGATCTGATATGACAAAATAATTCTGAATGCTCTAATAGATCTGTGAGGCAATTTGTATCAGAAGAAGACTTTTGCAAGATAAAATAAGCTACTACTTATGTGTATGTCTGACAATCTGGAGATTCAGTCTATGTATGGTTTCTGAATTTTGGCTGAGATCCCGTAATTAACAAAGATTAGGAGGCTGACACAGTGGTGAATGTGCCCTATATGTCAATGAGATTTTTTTATAGTGCTGTTCCTATGCTAAGCACAAAATAATGTTCCTGCATCTTGGTAGATCTTGTTCATGTAGGAGTATCCCATTTAATTAAAAAAAAAAAAAAAAAGGTAACTGTTCTTTCACTTCACAGTAGGGAACATGACTTTACCAGCCAAAAAAAAATCCAAAGGGAGGAAAAAAAAGAGCTCAGGTCTTAATGCTTTGCTGAATCCTCAAAACTACTGAGTCTAAGTAGAAGCAGGATTGAAAGGGTTTAGAAAGGTGTAGTGAGTTATGAAGGTAATTGAGCAGATTTTTCCAACAGGAACATCTTCCCTCCTTTTTAGCCTTCGGTTGCAGCTGATGGCACAGAAGCAAGAGCACCTGTGAGATCCTGAGACAAGGGGCTGTGTATGTATACACTGCTTTGTTTAGAACAACATATTTTTTTGTGCTAGTCAGACTAAATAAATGACTGGGTATTAGAATTGTTGCAAAATGTCTGGTTGTTTCAAACACTGTATGTCCTAGCACATGTAAATTCTAAATCCAGTGTGCTGACAAAGTCGAATCTCTGGAAAAGGGGTGGGGATAAAAGAGACCTATTTTGCTCTCATTACTCTATGTCATCTGGACTACTCCATTCTGCCTGTGGAAACCCTGTTGCAAAAGTTTTGTCCAGAGCCAAAGCTGCTGCACACTCATACAAAACATTTAAAAGCTACACGAGTGATGTGTGAAGGAACATAAGCAGCAGCCTAACAGTATGACAAGACCTAAACAAGGGGAAGAAACTGTCGAAAACTTGATAATAAACAAGATTGTATGAGGGTGACAATTTTAGATACAAGGAAGATGTGGAAAGTTCTTCCTTTGCTAATCTTTTACTTGGTACAAAATGGAACAGGTGTGAGAAAACGAGAAAGCATCAGGTGTGTTGAAAAGGAGTGTGTGAAATACGTAGGTGATACTTGGTTTTGCTGCTGTTAACGTTTTACATACTGGACTGGGAATACTGTTTGTCATTTTATCCTTTATTCCTGTAAATCATGGATTCCTCCTCTCCGCTACCCTCTTAGGACTTCACAGCCTGTGGATACATGATTAGTGAACTCTTTTGTAAGACGAGAAAAGTTTTTGGTTTCTCTCACATTGAGGATGGTTTTGAGCATGGGTTCATTAACATACTGAATAAAAATTAAGAAGTCTTCCTCTTTGTTCGCACCTTTCTCCTGTAGATATATGTTCTTCTGTAGACATGTTCTGATAACAGATACCAGACCAGTGTGCTTTGAAAACATTGTTTCTTAAGGAACATAAGGTGACAGCTACTTTATTGTTGATCCTGTCAGTTTTAGGTCTTAGATAATCTCAAACTGCTTCCTTCTGCTGGTGAGAAGGCTGTTTTCAGCAAGTGTGAAATAGACCATTAATCACTTAATAAAGTTTACTAAGTGACATGTAAGTAATTATAGACTTCTAGCATTTGCAGTCATGAGGGAGTTTGAAGTATTGCTCATGTGGGTGCAGAAGCCTAAAGAAGTCCTCATAATCTCATTTTTAGATGCATAAATCCTTTTGTAGATCTGAACATTAGCCTCCCAAGTATATGGAACTCAGGTGCTTAAAAAAAAGTAATCTTGTACTTTATATTTTGTGTTGTAGTCTTACCTTGAACATATCCTAGTTCAGTTATCAACCAGAATTATTTTTAAAGTACCACTTTCTTGTGCTTTGAAGTGGCAGTAGTGTCTCTCTTTGATGCTGCAGCAAACAAGCATAATTGAGAAGTTATTCCAACTGAAATGTAAATGTAATGTTTCTTTGTTTTGTACTTGTTGCTCTTTGGTAGCTGTTTTACTGAATATCGTATGCTAACCAGTTCATTTGGTAGGAATTTACACCCTTTTGTCATAAATCAGACACAGTTCTGTATTGCTTCTCTTCCTGCCTGTTCACAAATACTTACTGCAATTTTCCTGCTATTCTACTTATAACACACTCGGGTGTATAACCTGAATTATGGGCTCAGTTCTGAAAAATAATTAAATTATTTCTGTTACTTAAAGAGGAGCTGGTACTCTCAGTAAGTATCTACCATCTAATCTGGAGCCCTGCATCAGCTGCACTTTGCAACATCTGTATGAAAATTTCTTAGCTAAGCTTCACCCAGGGTGTGTCTGTAATTGAGAAGCAATTTATTCTGGATGTTCAGGGATTGCGGTTCCTCATTCTATCTGGAAAAGACAACCTGGTCTGAGCAATACTGGTGTAGTAAAAGGAACTGTTGGTAAAAGCGTTCTCCAAATGTGGAGCACCTGAGCAGGCAGATAGTTTATCTGTGATGAGAGAGGTCTGGAAAGTTGTTATAAACCTTCTGTAGAATAAAAAGAGCTTGGTTCATGGTGCTAAGGGAGTTTGGGTCAGCAGAAGAGAGAGTAGTGACCAGTGCTACTCCTAGGGAAAGGAGCTAGATAGCTAGCCTTTTCTGTCCATCCACCCCCACAGTATCACCTCTGTCTCCAGATCCTTACCTGTAGTGATCTCCATTGCCTTTCTTTTTTCTTGCCCTCCACTGATTAATGCTGTATGCAATATTAGGTTCCTTCTCCTTCCAATAGACATCTTGCCAAAATAGGGATGACTTGATGTGCATTTATGATGTGCAAGACATAATGTATTCCAAATATTTTTTTAGTACACCTGAATGTGGTCATCCATGCTTCAGTTGTATGGTTTTGTTTGTTCAGCTTCTCTTGCTTAACTATTCATTTTCTGTTCATATATATATGCTTTTATCAATTTTCACATATGCTTCAGCTTTTGAGACTATGGTCATGAAGGGGTCAGAGAGGTGATTACAAGTTGTAAAATGACCTTACCAGTAACTGTTTAAGCATAAGTAATGTTCTGAAATTGCCTAAAGCAAAAACTGCCAATTCAGAGCTGATTGTAATGAATCAGGTTCTTCTATAAGAAATAATGTGATCAATTTCTCATTTCACTGAATAAATAAGCTGGAAGATAGGGAACTGTCTATGACCCGCTGTTAACCTTTTCCCTCATTATTCATATCAAACCTATGACATGCATGTAAGAAATCTCTAGTTCAATTTTAGCTAATTATTTGTTAGAAGTGAAGGTTCTGTGAAGTGTTACTGATTGTACAAGTACCCAGGGACCTTATGACATCTAATGAAAATAATCCCAACAAAGCTACTCAGGCCTGTATGCTTTCTGTCTGGCTATTGTTATAGCTAGAAATACTCTTTTTCCAGGCAGCAGAGCCTGTGTGTCTGTCAGGGCTGGCTGTCTCAGATGCAAGATACTGTTAAGATTTATCTTATCTCAATTATTGTTGCAATGTGGACATTGGCGAAAAAAACAATGGGGTATGCACATATTCAGAATTTATTCCAAAGCTTATACTTCTTTAACACTTAGTAATTTAGTGTCTAAAGTGCTTCTTATGTACAAAATAATTGTAGTTAATTCTCTGCTTTTATTGTAGCTAGCTAGAAAAAACCACGAAAATATGCTAGCATGTGTTGAATACAGTTCATTTCACATGAGATTTTTGTTGTGACTTGCTGCTGTTTTTTGAAGTCAACCTGGTTTGCAGTATGATTCAAATCAGAACTGCAAATGCAGTGGTTGTGGAACAGTACTGGCAACATTTTCAAAAATGCAGAACAGATTTAGAAATGGAAGTATTTGTACAGAAATGTAGAAAGTAGTAGCTCAGGTACTGTGCTGTTCATGGGCACAGGGTTTTCAGATCTGGTTCTGATATCACTAGTTTTAGTGTATGGGATTTCTGTACCATATTCTATACATAGGCAATAATTTTTCATCACAATATCTGTAAGAATTTCCATTACACATCTTGCAAGTGGGAAACAGAAACCTGGTGAGTTTAAGTATCTTGCTGTAGTTTGTGATATGTGAATGCTGGGAACTTTCTAATTTCAAAGTATAAGACTATCATTCCCCTAGCTCAATAAGTGAAATGCACCTCAGGGATTGAACAATGTTCACATTCTAAAATAACTTTCAAGTTGTATTATGTCTGCCTAAAGAAGCCCCCGGAGACTACATCTGCCCAAGAAGTACATAATGGGAAGAATGAAATCATCAAGGAAGTGCAGAATGAGAATAGAAAGTCTGAATGAAAAAAAACCACAGGACTGATCTTTTTGATGTTTAAAACTGTAGTGCTGTTGAATAATCAAAAAGTGTACTGTTTTTGTAGGACAGAAAAAGAATCGAAACTGAATCAATGTGTTAAGATCTCACAGGAAAAAAAAATAAATAGATGACTAACCGCCATATAAACACTGCTCCTTATTGATGGAATAAATACCAGAAAAATGTGATTTAAAATTAGTTGATGAAACATGAAATGTTTCAATAATAATTCACAAATTTCTGTCTTTCTTGAAGTCCATGTTTTATAAAATATGGTGATGTGATACTTCTATATAATTTCCAATATCTGTAGTTACTACTAGAACTACCATTGACCTATTTTTAGAATTCTAATGAATAACTATAACTTGAGCTTTCTGTATTGTATGTGTAGATGACAATTTTGTCCATAGTTAACTGATATATAAAAAAATGCATCCAGTCATTCAAGATATAAAAATTAAAAGCAAAGTAATGATGACTTTCAGATGCAAAAGAAATTAATGAACAAAGGAAATGACATGACATTTACTAGCCAATAATGTTCAAAATCTAAAAATTCCTAGTATTAACCAAGAATGAGAATATGCTGCATTTCAGGGTGAAAAAAGTGGCAAGATCGGGGCAGAAATAGAGTATAAGTGGTTTAGTTTCAGATTTCTTTTTTTTTTTAAGTCAATAAGCAAATCCATGGTAAATAAGACAGAGCAAAGGGTTTCAGGTTGAAATCTCAAATTCCTTTTCAAAGTCCTGTTGAAGTGAAAAATGTCAGAGTTCAAGGATTGGCAGTTCAAACTTCCCTGGAAGACAGTGTTCTCATTTTAGATAAGATGGCTGCTGCTATCTCATGAAGGGCTACAGATCTTCCTAGCAGTAGAATCATAACCTAGTAGGAAAGTACCCTTGTTACATTCTGTAGTGGAGAAAACTTAACCTCTTGCCCCTTTACAGTAACTAAAATTTGTGACCATGTCACTTGATTTCAGTTTTCAAGACTGTTATCTCTCCAGCCTTTGTGTGATGCTTATTTACATAAACTGACAGTCCCTTCTACAGTTTGTTAATTCTTGCCTGTTTTCCTGTTTTTTTTAATTCTTTCCTGTTCCTATTTTTCTCACATCCTTCTTATTCCACAGGACTAAGTAAGGGCCATCATACCAACAAGAGAATTGATTCTTCCTTCTTTATACCTTTCATTTTTGTTGAACGTGGCACATTCTCAAACAGGCCAGAGGATGGATTTGACCGCAAAGTCAGTCTCTCAGGCCAGCAGATACAAACTTCTGAAGGCTGTGTTGGGGTGTGCCTGGTGAGCATTGTCCACAGAAAGCTCTTTGGAGTCTTATATTTATGAAAGGATTAAGCTTGCCTACTTATAGCAGCTGCAAGTGGTATGAAGCACAGTGAAGTGAAAGTGAAGTGAACCCTCTTAAGTTTCATGCTACTACAGAATGTATTTTCAAAAGAAAGTGGCAACAATGATAGTAGGTATCTTTAGACATAACATCATAGATGAGGACCCTAATGTCTGGAATGATGGACTGTGTTTGATTCCAACTTTTCTCTAATTTCACACAGGTGTAAATTACTTTACAAGCCTTAAGGCAGTGGAGATCCAGGCCGATGTAATTATAGCCTTGAAGGAATTTTTATAGCCTAGCTAAGAAGCTCTAAGTGCATGGGTTTATCAAAGAAGTGGTGGCAGACTCCTGGCTACACCCAATGCCACGAGGCACAGTTAAATGAAGTTAGTGGGAAGACAAATGAAGGCTGCTCTGTTTTCAGCTAAGTTGGTCCATGGTCTTCCTTGACCCTGGGGCTAGTGATTGCTGACTAGAATTGCAATGGCTATTTTCTAGTGACAATTTCAGTGTCTGAGCTCATTAATCAATTTCCATTCAGCAGAATCAGTTTGTGGAAAACTTGCAAAGGTTACTTAATCCAGAGGGAACGTGTGCTGTTAGACAGAAGACTTTTCAACCACAGTATTAAAACAAAATTTCCCAAATCTCTGTCTTGTATCACATTTTCCATGACCTTATCAGTTTCTGATAGCAAAGAACAAATCAAGTCTTTCACTACAACCAAATCATTCGTGGTAATGTTAGGAAAATACAGCCTCTGCCTGCTTTCCTTAAGAAAATAAGTCTTTCAGTATCATTACATCATAAAAACTGTCACATCCCTTAACCCCTTGGCTCCAGCATGAAACAGGAAACAACAGTGATGAAATAGTCAAAAAAACCCCAAATATGTGAGAGTGGCTTTTCTTTAACTCTATCCAGTAATATCAGTTATCACCCAGTCTAAGAACCAGATTTGAAAGCAATTTGTGGAAACCCCCAATCTTTTTAAGTCCTTGCAAGGTTAATCCTAACAAACACGTGGCACAGGACTTGAGCGACTTAAAGGAATATCCTAAACTGAGTAGCCTTGCACAAGTGTGCACATGCACTATGGCAGGACACCCAGGAAGGGAAACAGTTATAGTGGTGGTTTGTGGAAATAAGGAATGTTTTAATGTTGAAGAAACTGGCTTAATGATTTCAATATGAAAGACTAAAACACTGCTTTATTTCTTAAATATGGTAAAAATATTTTTAAAGCAAACCTGGAAATATTTGGGCTTAATCCCTGTTGCCCATTGTGCATGGGTGATTATTAGCTGCCCATGGCAATATCCTGGCCAACTGCCTCACCCAAGGAGGCACAATGCCAGTGTTTGGTGTGATTCAAAAGCATAGTACAGTTAGTGAAGTCATTTTGTGCTCAATTAATTTTTTTCTTTTAGGGTTTTTAAATTTTTTTTTCATATTTTCCATTATATTGTTTCCATATGTTTCCTCCTGTACTTGTAAAGAAATGGTGTATGGAACTTCGAGGGATGATGAACTACTTTGTGATCTCTCTCAGGTGTTGGGCCTGACGGGGTAACTGTGGACAGCACAGGAACCAGTGTAGCATCTTTGTGCTATTATAATCAGACTGTGAAATGAGGCAGAGTAGATACCACAGCCAGTTTTTTTTTAATCCAGATATGAATGCGTACCAAAACCAGCTTGGTCTTTGATTTTATTTTTCTTGCTGAAGAAAGCAATTATTTCTTTCCTTTACCTGAATTTTTCCTGGATTAAAATTTTCCTGGAGCCTGATCAGCTTTTCTGGCATGCTGCTGCTCTGCAGATCATTTGGTCACAGCGTAGCTGATACAAAAACTACTGATAGAAATGAGAAAATCCAGGCAGGGTCAGTCCTCAGTTTTGTTATCTCTACAAGATGGCAGGTGGTGATGATCTGATTTATCCTGGGATCTGGATTAAGGTCACTTGCATGGAAGATTTTATGTTGCAGAGGTTAACACCTACCAGATAACTTGCCAGGGTCCCTCTAAATTATCCAATGCAGTATGAAAGTGCAAGGAAGGGAAGGATGTTTTTGTACTACGAATCAGGATGACTTGCAGGAGCTGCTTAAATGTTGGGATAACAATGAGTTTACTGAGAGGTCCAAGCACAAAAATGGAAGTCTGGCTGTGAACTACCCAAGAGAAGAATCTTGTTTGGAATTAATAAAAACTTACAATATGTCCTTGTTTGATTTCTATAAGCCTTTTCCTCCAACAGCTGTGTTTTTTAACTGCCTACCCAGGCAGTTGTACAGTCATGTATGATTTTCATGGAAAATAATTGTTTTGTGAATTTTTGAAAGATCTTACTTAGTGGCAAAGTTTTACAAGGAAGACTATTCTGTAGCTTTTTTTGCCTACAGATTGGTATTTGGCAATTGATTGGTAATTGGTGGAGTTACAATTCCACCCAAGGTTCTTGTATGTCAATGTCTGTTTAAAACAGTCTTCAAAATATCCTATGCCAGCTTTTTCTGACTGCTGCTAAGGGGAATCATGGCCTCAGGTTCCCTCTGACTCTCCCTATGCTTGAAAATACAAGTTCCACAATTCTTCTGCATAATACATATAAGGCATACCAGAGGCAGGCTAGAAATTGGCTTTTAATGATTGATACTTCTTGTGTGAAATGAGGCTGTTGCACTGAATATAAAAGTGCTGTAAGAGCACCACTAGCAATGCTGAACTATCACAGACGCATCATTGATGCCAGTATTTAAGTTCTACTTATTGAGAGCCTAAGTTCTAGCATTACATTCCCCTAGATGTAGGTGCCACCTTCATTAGTGGCATCTAAGGATAAATAACAGTGGAAGAAGCCAAGAAACCACATTAAAAGCCATCTCTTTCTATACATTTATATTGACTTTTATAGGTGGGAAACCTATTATTACTTAGTTTACCCTAAAAATGCTACTGAGATGAAGCCAAGCTGGTGCTTTACCAACAGGGCTCATGTGCTTTGATACACTAAATAGTACATGGATTGCAGTGATAGCAATACTAAAGGCATTTGCTCTATCAGTCATTAGGACTCATTCAAGACATAGGTATATTTAAAAATGTCATTCTTCAAATATCTCCAAGTATTTGAAGAGATTCCTGCCTCCCCTCAGGCAAGTAGGATGTGCTGCAGGGCATCCTCCTTTAGCAAGAGTGTGGTGCACTTGCTGAAAACCAGCATCCATTCATTTTTAGGCTGGCCATCCCTCTCTAAATGGAACTAATACTTTGCAAATGGGATTGTGCCACAGGATTGGAAGTCAGACTGAGGATTTGGTGGAGAGGTAGTTAAATTCTGTCTTTGCAATATATATCTGGCATACTTGACTCTATTGCATAAAAATCCTAGATTCATGTGGGAAGTTTCTTAAGTTTCCATCTCAAACCTTGTACTACACAGGAGGACCCAAATGTTTCATTGCTTTCTCACAGACTGTCTTAAGATGTAAAGTTTTCCAAAGTTTTCATATTCAAGTGAAAGAACAATCTCCTGATTGCATTTCCGTCCTGTGTCTTAGTGGAATCTGGAATGAATAAAATAACAAGAGAGAAAAATTTGACACAGAGTATTGAGATGCCATGCAAAGCTCTAGAGGGCAGAACAAAAGGGTGAAACCCCAAGCATTCCAGCCATGGGAACATCTGTACAAAAGCACTTGAGCAAAGAATTGCCAGGTGGTAGTGTGCCCCATGAGAGAGAGTGCTTGTCCTGGATGCAGGGGCCTAAAGACTGTGCTTGTATAGCTGTTAGTGAATTGTTGGATTACACTGAACAGGGCTGGTATGTTCCACCTCTGATGATGTTGTGCACTAATGAGCACTGGAATCGCAGGTTCAAACAAAGTATAATTTTTACCTGTGATTCTTGAAATGGACACAAAGGTACAACTTCTGTTTTACATATAAACTAATAGCTTTATTTGCAGATTGACAATCTTGTCCATGTTTGAATGCAAGTTTTCTGAAAATGCAAATTTTGCATATGTTCTTTGCCCTTCAGGGCAGGTTCAGTCTGAACCCCTTTATTTCTATTTGCTTCAGTTCTCTTTGTTAAAACCACCTCATCTCTGAAATGTCATACTCCCAACAAGTCTCATGACTAATTCTCTTTTACAAGATTTTGAGGCAATTGCTACTGCCATTAACTAGTAAGTTTCATATAAAAAGTAAAGAATTATCTTGATCATTCTGTTTGCTACAGTATTTTTCTGGCCTCTCTGTACCCTTTGGTTGGAAGAGATGGTGCTTTTATGAAATATTTCCTGAACTTGCATATAACACAGTCACAAGCCCTAGAAGACACGAATTAAAATTATGCTATTCCATATGCCATTCCCATTAAGAGGAACAATGTGTTTAGACTGTCAAAATAGCATATATAGGCAGGTTCCTAAACAGTACCTTGGACAACTTAAGAGGGGTAATTCATAAAATTAGAATTGATCTTTGAAATGCAATCTCCCAGTGGAAAATCTAAGCATGGAAACTCTGGATATACTGTATGTTATGGATAGAGTTATGTGAAAGTAGTTCAGATGAAGACCTTATTCTTCACGACTTATTTTGGTGGACTAAATGTTTGAAAATTCACCCTAACTTCAATTTTGAGATGTCATGAAAACCTTTAGAAGGTTGAACAAAAAAAAAATAATCCAAAAGTGCAAGTGAAATTTTTTGTAATTTCTGTATGACCTGAAATAATTAAGGTCATATTTCCATTTTAAAACAGAAGTTACTGAACAACAATAACAAAAAGGCAAATTTTAATTTTGTAATTATAAATCATGGGGTTTATGTTAACAAAGATAATGATTTAATCTATCTGATTTTTTTTTTTAATTTGTTTTATTTTGCCAAGAAAACAGAAGTGACTCATTTCCTTTTGACCAGCAACTGATGGGAAAAATCAGTAATTTATATAGTTGGAGGCAGAACAGTGGGACACGACTGTCGATAGGAACAGGTTTGTAATATTCAGAATCACCTTTAACAACATCATGCTGTTTGATATTTTACCATAACAAAATCAAATGAAGTGCGTTCAAGTCTACAACCATACATAATTTAAAAGATGTTCTCTGATAACTTCTGCTAATGTTTTAAATCCTGCTTCTGCCCTTCTCTTGGGTCCTGTAAAGAATGAAAGGAACAATAACTATCTACTGTCACTGAATGCTGTTATACAAGCAAGCAGTAATTCCTGTGTACATTCTAGATAGGAGAGAGATTATAATCCTTTTAAGGCTAGCTTTCTGTGATCCATTTGTTTGCCATTTGTTACACAGACGGTAGCAACAGAATGACAGTTTTCACAAAAGATGCCCCGAAGCCTGGTTTTGTTATGTATCAAAAATTTAACCTAAAATTTAATTGACAGAGCAGATTGTTTAATTTCAAATAATTGCACTGTGCTTAAAACACAGGTAGGCTTTGCTGAGCTTTGCCAGCCTATTGGCAGCTGGGGGATTGTATGGGTTTTTTCTGCAATAATAGGCAGATATAAAAACTCACTGTGGCAAGGTAGCCTGAAACTGCATGTTCTGATATAGTGAATGACTGACTCCTCAGCTCCTCAGGTTTTGTTGTTGTGGGGGTTTTGTTTGTTTGTTTTCTGTTTTGTTTGTTTGGTTTGCTTTTTTTTGCATTGATCACTTTAAAGCAGTGAGCCACAGCCCATCTTTGGCTCTAGAAGATCTCTTATTAGAGTTTTATATCTCAGATAGCGAATAACTTGTGAAGAGGGAAATGCAAAATTCCCATGCACATGGGAACACCTCATTTCTCTGACTAACAGTGAGAAGACTCTAGAAGGTATAAAGCAATTTCTCTGGTTTCATGCGCTTGATACCTTCTGGCTTGTGAAAGCTTGTCCTTCACATTCTCACCCACTAACAAGACTGTTTGGAAATCCTTATTCCCTAGCAGAAGGAAGTTAGTCTTTGAAACAGTTGTTCTCTCATAAGCAAAAATCCAAGGCCGGACTCAATTTCCTGATGTTAAACACCAGTATGCTCATGTAGTCGCCCATCTTGCAAGCACAGTAGAGATCAGAGGAGCTGCTTCAGAGCAGTTACGTCTCCAAAGCTGCCATGTGCAGGACAAGAGACCCAGTCTCTGAAAGAGTTGTATCTGATAGATGTACTGAAAATGGGATGTGGGTGGGCAGTTCAGCACAGTTATTCATACAGCTCAGGGGGAGTGGATTTGTTTAGCATGATGATAAGAAAGGCTGAATATTAAATTGCATATGTAAGTAGCTTTAGATAGTGAAGTGTAAAACCTGACCTTGTTCTGTAGATCCCTATGTCTCTCATTAATGTGTAGCTAATATTGTTAACTTTTACCTTTTGCTTTTTAATTTGCCAGTAGTAATTACTATTTAGATGACACATTATGACAGCATTTCTATCTACACATAAAATAATTTTGTTGTCTACTTCGTGTTTGTTTATCTCAGTGTAACATAAGATTCTTCAAGGGAATCTGTCCATACTTATATTTTTATTTTAATAGTAACGCTCTGTGTTAAAACTCACAATAGTTTTAAATGAATCCCTTACAGTTTGACTTCCATGATTCTGTTATTTCAATCCTATTTGTGCCTACCCTGTCCTCATTCTTATTTTCAGTGTTCTTTCCATCTATTATCTTCCCACAAGTCTTTTAAAAAAATTCCATCAGAAAACCAAACTATTAGGCATGCTAAAATAAAATAATCTCCGCACAAACTGCCCTCTTTCTCTACACACCTCTGAAATATTTTTGCCAGATGTGCATGGCTGAAGGGCCAAACACAGTCGGTGCTAATCACCTGGTCACAGCTGGAACTGGCTTAAAAAATTTCTATTCAGTAGAAATTACCATCTTGTTTTATTTTTCTTCAGCAACAAAATGGTAACATAGATGACATCTGTCTTTCCAGCTGTTGCTTGTGCTCAAAGAGCCACTCCTTTTTCTCAGAAATTAACCAATCATCCTCTTAAAATTGAGAAGCCAGGAAAAAAAGAGAAAGAATAGAAGCAAACTGATGTGGGAATAGACATAAAAATAATCCAAAAAGGGTTATTTGATAACAATGCTACATTTCCTTTAGTTTTCCCATGTTGAAGTAAATCCTAAGGCACTTCAGAGATTTGTTTGTAATATATATAAAAGAAAATAAAATTGCTGTGATGGGACATTTGTCCGACACCTTTGAATATCTCTGCTTACCAGATCTTCTGCAATAATATATTTATAAATTTCTCAATAGCTCAATATTCAGCCAGTTAAATGGCCCATAAGACTGTCTAAAACATTCCTTTCCTAATTTGCACTCAATTTTGTACTTCTTCACCACAATTCAGTAGCCTACGCTATATAACTTTTACGTAATATTTGAACTTGAATAAGTAAAGGTTCCATATCTGATGGCTTTCCCTTTCACACAGGGTTTCTTTGCCCTCCTGCTTTGTGTTCTTGCTGTCACAAGATTGGGCCATAAATATGCACTTATGCTTTAGATATAAAGACCAGTGCTCTTTCATTTAGAAGAAACTGCATAGATTTTGGTAATGAATGTGCCTGCTTGTTGTGTTCTCCTGTAGGTGTCTCCTGACCAGGTATTTAAAAAGAATTGTGATTTTGAAAGGAAGCATACTCCAAACCAATTTGTTACATGAAGTAGTAACCAGGTAAAACTTCTGCAGTACCTCCTAATCACTATAGCAGGAGTGTGAAGCTCTAGGTCTTTCTCACTTGTGGCATCCTTGGCCTCTTAACAAAATAATTTAAGTCCTTTGAGGTGTCAAAATTTTCAGAAGTATTCAGTATGCTTCCTCAGAGCATGCGCAAAGAAACAAAGCCCTTTCCAAAGATGCAGATGTATGTATGTTTGTGTGTATACTTATTTATCTACACATAATGTGTTTCCTAAGGCAGTGTAGAGGATTCATATGCTTTGTCATTCAAGAGGCATGATCCTTTCACTTCTGCAGCTGTTACTTTTAATGTCCAGCACATTTATTTTCCAAATGGGAAAGAGCAAGATATTCTTTTCACAAAAAAAAAAGAATAAAATTGGTTTTGTACAGTACAAAACATTGCTAATGTTTAGGCAGACAATTTCAATAGCTGTATCTGAAATACTCATATTTATCTTGTATATAACAAGTAACATGGATTCTGGACGCACTTTATTTTTTTCTTCTTTTAGGTTGGGTTGGTTTTTTGTTGTGTTGTTTTTTGAGTTTGGTTGGTTTGGGTTTTTTTTTTTCCCTTTTTTTTTTAAATTCTTTAGAATCTGCTTGATTTAAATTATATTTATATTTGGCAAAGCAAAGAGAGAGAATATATGTTAATCATTGGAGAGTGCTTGCATTACCTGGATTTCCATTACAAGCCAAAATATACAGCAGTTACCAGTTTTTATACATATAGTTATTTTGTGGGAATCTGTTGGCAAGAAAAAAGATTTGGTTTAGTAGCTTGGATTGACTTCAAACCCAGTCATGTCTCAGAAAAGCCCCTAATTTTAAACAAAAAGCATATTTGCCTAGGGCTTTGCCATACATATTTCATATTGATAGTTGATTTTGTTTGGTTTTAGTTTCCAAGTATGAATAACAACAATGTGAATAAAAGGAAATTTAGTGTATTCCCAACCTACCTTATTGTCCATAGACAATTGGGAATTTTGTGCATTGCTGCATAAGCAAAATCACTTTCACTGGGTCTTTCCAAACACATATTTACAGGCAGAGATAGGGAGGGTGAGAAGGGAAGATAGTAACTGATCTATATTCAGGGTACAGGAGAGTCAAATAGGGCAATGTGTATTCTATTGCGGATTCACTCAAATGAAATGCTAGTTGATCTTTATCTCGACCGAGCCAGGGTATCTTTAAAACAAATCTCTTCTTCCAGAATAGATACACAGCGTTCAGTATTTTCCTATGCTGGGCAAATTGTTCCATGCTGAAACTGCATGTATCAAATAACCATGCTGCTAAAGGAGAAAGGACTCAAATGCTGCTTAAACTTGCTAATATATACACTTGGCTTTTTTTTGTTTGGTTGGTTTGGTTTTGTTTTTTTCCTCCTTGTAATGTCTACTTCTGCTTCTTGTTTCTGAGTGTTGTTTGGGATTGTATTTCTGGGTTGATGTTTTGCTTGCTGTTTTATCTTCAGATGTCTTTTTTTCCAAGAGCCTGCAGCCTTTGCCAAATAAAAGAATATTGACTATTTTTTTTAATTTTGGTAAAATACCAAATAATGATGATGAAATTAATGTAAAATTGTTTCTAATCCTAGGAAGATACGGCCTTTTTCTAGATGTTTTGCTTTGCCTTTATATTTTCTCTTCTATCTAGAAAAATATGACTGTATTTACATTTATCTCTGTGACCTCATAGCTGACCCACCTTCATTTTGGCATAGCAGAAGTTTCAAAAACACAACAGAAAATGTTTAATCCCGGAGATATTTAATGCCTATTTTAAAGATTGAGACTTAATTGAAAAAACAGTAAGATTTGGGACAGATTCTGCAACTACTAATACATTTTCCAGAATGCATTCCAAAAGTAAATTGACTGAAATAAAAGTGTTGACTCAAGGAGTAGGATATTTCTCAATGTAAGAAGGGCTATCCCATTTTTGTTACTTGCCATAAATGGCTGCACTGTAATTATACTATGTGTTAAGTTAGAGGCTTGGCTGGATTAGGAATATTTATAAAAGCTGACATTTCAATAAATTGACCTGTTTTTCATGATTCTCCAGGAACAGCAAGAAGTAAGGAGAACACCTGACATGACAATCATGTTAAAACAAATTAGCCAAGAAGTTCTGATTTGTGAGCCCACGAGTACTCTTATATAGTCAACGAAGAAAACAAATCAAATGCTTGTAAATGCTGTTTAAGGGCTTACACACAACTTGACTTGATTAGAAAACTAAATATTTAATTATTTGTGGTTTTGATTTTATGAATGTTGCTTTCCTTTACTTGTGCTCTCAACATGTTTGACGTCTGGTGAGAAAAACTGTGGATAGTGTTTCCATGTGTGGTGCCCATATAGCAGATTTTGATGCTCGTGCTATGTTCACATAACCATCTTCATGCTGGAGTTCCATTGATGTCCATGGGAGTTTCTTAACAAAGAATACAGAAACTGAAATCTGAGATTAGAATTTGGCTTGAGAGTTCAATTCAGGTTCCTCCCTTCAGCCAGTATGATGCCATCATCATTTTGGCCCCCTGCTGCTTTTAAACAATGTAGGCTTAAAACAAACCCAGATTCCAGTGCCATCCTGTAAGTGTGACCACATTTGGAGGGTCCCTGTTAGCATTTTATTTCCTCCTTATGCTCGCTCTTTCTTATTTTTATGATTTAAATTGCATATGGTTTTGGTGGTAAGTTTTGTCAACAAGATTTTTAAGACCCATTTACTGTTGCAAGATGAATGGGTGTATTTGATACATGAGAGCAATCAGAGATGGCAAGGAAATGGCAAAAAAGTTATGAGAGGCTAAAAGTGTTGGTGAGGCAGACTTCCTGTGCCTTTGGTTATCAGGTCCAGAGCTGTGCCACCGTGAGGAAAACATGTGCATCCTGTCTTTTTGGTGCATTTGTCTTTTCTAAAACCAAGCTCTCACTGAGGAATAGAGAGATCCCTCTCCTACACACAGTGAACTGTGACTTTCTTTAAAACTGTCACAGCTTAAAGCTTTACAGTAACAGAGGCTTTGTTCTTGTAATGCTTGCAGTGTGGGTGGCAAGGCAAAGTCAGGAGTGGTCTAAGGCTGTGGCATGGGCTCTGAGTCTAAACCTTTGAGAGAACTATAAAAAAGCAAAGAAAAATGTGGTTTTTTAATAGAAGCCTAGTGCTGTGGAAGAGAAAATTCTTCCACAGGAAAAGGAGGACACTGACTCAAAGGTCTTGCTTTGTCTTCCCTGCAGCCCATTGGAGGGGGCAGAGCAGCATGGGGAGACTGCTTAGAAAGGACCTGCATATGGGAGAAGTTGTTTGGAGTGTGCAGCTACTAAGAGAAAATGTTTCCTCAGGCATTTCAGTTTCCTCCTGTTGCTGATAATGAGAAGAATCTTTGATCCTCTCCTTCCTAGAAGTTACTGGTTTTGCTTTCACTTACTCCTGTTTTTCTGTGTAAATATAATGCAACAAATCACTGTGGCTTTGATACCGTTATATTTATGAATGACTTGTAAGCTTCCATTTGGTCTCACTTCAGTAACGTTTACAGGTATGAATATTATATAAAGTTAAAATCTTCGTAATTGTGCAGGAAATATCTTTGTACAAGAGGAATTCATAAAGATACAAATTTGAATCTGCTTGTTGCTGAACACCCCATTGATTTCCCCTAAATCCACTGGTTTTTGTGTTTCTCTGAAACAAAACGGCTAAACAAACCAGCGCAGTAAGTCACACACTCAGGCAAAAGGCAGTAGCTATTGCTGCATGGATCCTCAAGTCCTGAAAATGAGCTTAGGGACACAAAAAGCCATTCATATTACAAATTACCCTTTGCTTTTGAACTGTAAATTATCTTTATTATTAGGCTGGCCATGGCACTGCAATTATTAGGTGCCCTGTGTCTAAAGGTTTGAGCAATTAGAAGACTGGGGTGACAGTCTCATGATACAGAGTGATAAAATATGTCCAGTCAAGACAAAGAGATGGTCTATATTCGTGTCTTCAGCATGTATCACAGGGAGCTTGGAAGCTGTGCTGCTCTTAAACATTTCAATTAGCCCTGACATGGCCACTGTGAGCCCACAGATTATCTCTGTGTTGCTGTTAAGTTTTTATGAGGCTTTCCCCTCAGATTACCCATTTTCACAGCAATCTATAAATCTGAAACTGCAACATCTGATTAATTCTCCCAGAAGAGAAAAGTGAAGATCCAGATTTTTTCATTAATGAAGTTTGTGCTGTTCTGAGGTCTCATATATTTCAACCATTGTTTTGCAGTTTTTTCCCATTCTGATCTCTTCCCTTAGGTACCAAGGGAGGCAGGAGTTTCAAAATCACCCACTTCTGACCTAGAAAATTAGACCGACTTTTCTTGTAGCACCATTTTGCAAACTGATGGCCATTCTTTGTTGTTTTCAGAGTGAACAAAGCTGTAGTGTACCATTATTATTTCTTCATAACAAACAATTACTTGGCATTACTTTGCTATTGAGTATTGTGCAGTCTTTCTTTTATAAACCATATTCCAAATAAAATATCATGTGGCTTTGCATATTTTTGAACTTTGAGATCAAATGAACCCAGAAATGTAAAATGAAACTGAGCTGAATCTGCTACATATTTCCTGCTGTCAGATGGAAAATCTGAGAAACAAATTCATAGATAGGGAAGCTGAGGCACAGATGTCTATTTAAAGGTATTCTGGTGGCAGACAGAGAAGAAAATTTCTCTCTCCATGTTTGTCTTATCTGGTGGAGAAAGCTGGATGATATTCATGTGGTATTTTCTTCAACAAAGAAATTCTTTTACTATAGTATTAGGTAAATTAGCTAAGTGATAAAAAGACAGATAAGAATCCAGATGTCATGTGTAGCAATATCCTTTCAAATAGCTTGTGAGCCTTGAAGTAAAGCTTCCAGAGTTCTGCATCATAAAAGCTTCTGAAAAAGGTGTCAGAAGAGCAATAAGATTTGTATGTTTTGTGTCTGTAATTCTCGTGTAAAGGTCAAAAGACACACAGACTAGACAACTTCAGCCCACGGAAAGTATTTTGTGAGGGTTTAAAAATTTTTAATGTGGCAATACCATGGTAATGGTGCTGAAATTCCTATTGCTCAGAATACTGTTGAAGGAAGGGCACCATCCTCCAGCTATTCTTTGCTGGCCTTAAGCTGGAGCAACAACTTCATGTACAAAACAGTAAGCTTAGAAGGCAGTTCAATTAGGTCTGGTTTAGCCATTTTAGACTTGTCATCCTTTGTCTATTCGGTAAGTACTGTACTTCCTTGCCTGGAGATGGGGCAAGATTTGCTTTTGTCTTCCCCCCTCTGTGGTATCCTACAAATAACATGTACAGGAATGTTCTTGAAGCACAAGGGTGAACTGTGTCAGTAAAACAGGTCAGACTCTGGCCCATAGATCACTAATGAGCCTCTAGAAAGGAAGCATTGAAAATCTAGGAAATATTATGTCTAGAACAGTGGTCTGTGAAATACCTTTTTGGTTCTATAGAAAAAGTTCCAAACCTGTGGCCCGAAGAATGACTCATCTTCATCTCTCTGTTTGCATCAAGTCTGAATTCTTATGCTTTCATGTTCTTCGTGTGATTTTCTGCTAGCATCTATCCTGAGACAATTGAGGTTGTATTCTGCCAGAATATTAAACATCTTGAGATGCAGGAGCAATGGAGATGAACCCTAGTATAACTCAAGCAAAAAGAAAGTCAAGATTTATTACATTTATTAACAACCTCATAATATACTAAATGTAGACATTTTTGTGACCATTTTCAATAAGCTTTGCTTATAATTTATAAGGAAGAAAAGAGCATATTCAGTTCCAATTATGTAGGCTTTATAAGAATCTGAATGTTTCTCTTGCCTTTAGTATTCTGTGAAATGATGCAGATGAATATAGGTGTTTCCTTCACTTTATGTTGTATGCAATTAGGGAGTTGCATTTCTTTTTGGTTATATATGTTTATATAGAAGATATTTACCGTATTACTCTACTCAGCAGTGGAGAGCCTGAAGCAGCCTGCCACACTTTTCCAACCGTGTTATGCATATTGGTAGGAATGCCTGTCACTTCATATCTCATACAAATCTACAACTCCTTCATCTAAATTCTGCTTCCTTTTGTTGTTCCTTCATATTCCTTAAGTATTACAGTTCACAGAAATCCATACTGCTAATGCATGTCTTTTGAAACTGTATTTGCTTTTGATTAATTATTTGGAAATGTGTTGAATGATCAGCTGCATAAACACCTGTTGACAGTGCTGTCATATCTCTTCCTATGCATATCAGGCTTTCTTAAAGTAGGTAATTGTAAATCTCAGAAATAAAGTTTGTGTTCTTTGTAGTCCGTCTCTTCCACTAATGAACACTATCCCCCCCCCAGTGCATTTTGCTTCTCTAATGAAGTGGTAATAAACTCTGCTTCCTCTTCCCTATCTCAGTGGTTCTAAACCAGCTTATTCTAGAAATTGAGGGTTTCTTTTTCTTGTCTGCAGTGATGTAAGCTGTCAGTCATCAGATTTCTAGCCAGTGGGATCACTGAAATTCTGATGGTTCAAATTTTTTAAAATTTCTGCTACTCAGATGCTGCCCCTCAGCAGATGCTTTTGAATTTCCGTTACCCAAGTAAAGTAACAATTGCATTGTTACAGCTGCAGAACCACACTGTGTCACAGGGCCATTAGGTATCAGAGTTGTACTTTTAGGCTACTGAATGAGTAGGTGCTTCAAAGGGTAGAGCCACTGCATTTTTGTTAGGCCTGATGCCAGGTCTCTCTTCCTTTTCCAAAATGGATGTACACATTGAAAGTTGTCTATCTTCAAAGTAGCCAACTGCAGGATGCAAAATACAGGCGTGTGAATGTTCATCTCTCATATCTACTCCCATTATGCCCATTGAGTAGTCTACTCAGTATATGGAATTTAGAATGTGAAATGTGTATTGGTATATTCTGGCACATTATAATTTTCTGCATAACCCATCTTTTCCTTATTGCTCAGCCTCCCATGACCTCTTTTCTCTCTGTCCATCAGGGCCCAATTCCCTTATTGGTCTCTTCCTTGTTGGCGTCCCCCTCTGCAGATTCTAATGAGCTGTTTCTTTCAAATTGCCTAATACATTAACATAATTAAGTTACAGGAATTGTTTCCAGTCTATATTTATCTGCAAGTTGGATGCTTCTGTTTCATGTGTGAAGACATTCTTACATGGCTGAAAGCTTATTTGTTTTTCCTCAAATACAGCATTTGGTCTAGTAAGATATGTTTCTCTTCTCTGCAAACTTTGCCTTTCCTTAAGAAATCTGAGATTCTCTTTTGAGGATTGTGTCAGACTGCTCTGTAGTAGACCAGTATTTTGTGACCATGATCATCTCAGCAGATCTGTGCTGCTTCAACTCTAGAAACGTATGCATTGTGAATGATATCATTGTTAGAAAAGTCATCCTTTGATAAAGAGACAAAAAAACAGCTCAGCTCATGTAGGGGGTGGAAGGGGGATCTGCATCATTAAACTGATTAGAATGCTTCAGAGGGTCCTGGGTTTTGTGGAGGACTTAACGTGGCCCTTCTAAAAGGGCTAGTGAGTTCCTCTGTCCCTTCCTCATTACTGTTTAATTCAACAAATCTTTTTTCTTTTCCTCTTTATTTCTTTATCCCTCACAATCCATTGCTCCTTTCCCCTGCCAGCTGGCTCCCTCAGCTGCTCCATTGATCTCTCAGCCACTCTGGCACTCCTGATATCAGACACAGTGGGAGGCAGAGTAGCTCTGAGATCAGCAGACCGGCAGACAGACCAATACAAGAGTGAATCCCAAGGCTCCAGCAAAACCCCCTGAATTTGTTCTTTTGCTCTTTCTCTCCCGTAGCAACCCTTTTTGAAATGGTAGGTTGGCATTCAACAGTCAGATGCTTTTAATAATAACAGAAATAGCTCTAATGTTTCACTTTCTGTGGTTGTTTCTGCAGGGTTAGAGTTCTGACTAAGCTATGAAAACCACACACTGTATTGCCATGAGAGATTTTCCAAGTCTGTTACCAGTCTCGGACAGTTACTCTATATGCTTCTGAATTCCATGGGACTGCATGAAAAAGTACACAAAATGTAGTACTCTTAATTTGAGGTGTACTTAAAAATCATTATAAGGGTAGAGCAGGAAGGTTGAGAGAACAGTTTTTGAAGATGAGGTCCTGATGAATTGTATCTCCCTTTTCTCCATTTTGTTGGCTGATTGTTGTTTCTGGTCTGTAAAACATATGGCATGGCAAGAATGTGTTCAGACATGTCAGAATGATTTTACATAACTATGTACACTTTCCATCCCCTAGAACATGGAAGGAAAAGGTGGTAGAGATAAGCTGCAGCAATTTAGCAGATATAACTGCAGTTGTTACTAGTGTCATTTATGGTTAGATAATGCAGGTCCGTGTTCATGCTAAAGATCGGGTTGTCAGTAGCTCTTGTTTTGACAGCTCTCAAGAGCAGCAGCTGAATTTATTTTTAAATTATGACTCTAATGTACGGTGCCAGTGGAGGTGCACTGCAGTGACTATTGAAAGTAGGTCTAGTAAACATGGCCCAAAGCTTTTACAGACAGTGATGACATTGGTTGCCCCAAATTACCAGTCCATATTGTCTCTCCTCTCTCTTTCCCTGTCCTTCTTCACATGCCTACATCAGGATGTTTGGGACAAACCAGATAAGCCACTTTGTTCAGTAAAGAAATCTGAAGTAATGAAAGATCACTTGTTATATGGCATATACTAGTTTACACTAAAAACAGATTACGGTAGTGCTATTGTGCTCTTCACAGGCATATTAGTGAATCTCTTACAAGGATTATTTGTGCTATTACCATTATATCCAGATGCAGAACCTTGCTCAAGTCCACCCAGCAGATCTGCGTCAGAATCAGAAATATCTGATTCACGATCCTGTGCTCTGTGTGTTGATAAGAAAACCGTGAGCCAAGCAACTCCAGGCTTTGGGAGTTCAAAATCTGAATGTGGATCAAAATTTTGCATGTGGTCCCTTTTCTTTTTTTTTTTCAGTGTGGGCTGAATTGGGCAGATCTTTAAACACCCATCCAGGTCATCAACATCTCAATATAAGGATTTCACTGATTTGTTTTCTGAATAAAGATATTCTTAGAGTGGCAAAAAAGGAGTGCCATTAGAGTAAGCCATTTATTCATTAAGAGCCGTAGGAATGGGGTACGCTAAAAAGGGCAAAGACTAGTAGTACACAGTTATAAGTGGTCTTAAAATAATCATTAATATTGCATAAGTGGTATGGGTAACAGCTTAAGTATATTTCCATAGGTGTTTCTTTATATTTGCATATTAATTAGTGGAGACCTAAGATATTATGTTACTAGAATGTCTGTGCTGTTCATGTTTTATTGATGGACTATTGTATAAAAAAAAAAAGTTGCCAGACATTATAGAAAATTTATTTGCATGGGATTACTTGAAAGCAGAATTTTGGATTTTGCCAATCCCTGATTTTTACTGAACTACAGGCACATCTGTTTAATAATGTGCAACCTCAATGTGCAAGAGGCTGCTGGATGAAGTCTGTCAGATGGAGTGGAGGATGAGTGGATGGCCTCTTGGAAGCTGCCTTCCTGACTCCCCTCACCTAGAAATTGTGCCTGCCTCCTGCTAGGTCCTACTCACTTTTGTACCTCTGTTGATATCCCCCTCACCCCATTCTTTCTGTACTGGTCAGAAACAGGAGGACTCTCAGCTCTTACAGCCGGGTTTCTCTTTCTGAGACAGCAAGAGCTTTTTTTTGTTTGTTTTGGTTTCCAGACCTTGATCTGCCAGCCATAGAGGCTGCTCTTCAAGCATACGTTCACATATATTTGCTTTGGTATCCACCATTCCCAGTGTTCAAATCTGTAATCTACTGACTTTTGCTAGTAACAGATCTGAATTCTTGAGTTGAGATCTAAATCCTGGGTGCAATTCTAGCATAAAAATCTTTTCACAATTGGGCAGAGCAATTTTTTTTAAACTAGATTTTTCCTGCAATAGATTTATACAAAAATTTGGAATGAGATTTTTTTCCACTTAGAATACTCAAAATTTATTTGTTTTTTTGGAATGAAAATGTTTCAAAATGTTCATAAATGATAATGAGTAGTAAACAGAAGGTACCGTTTGAATTTATCTGAATTTTAAATATGGTTTCTTCCATCTGCTCTTGAACATAGATAGGATTCAAAGGGTTTGGCTAATTAGTACTGGCTTGGGCCTGTTACAAAAGGGGTACTACTATGTTCAGGACACATTCAAGAATTTTTTAATGGGACACAAAATATTGGCATAGAGAGTTTCATTCAGTTGCCTAACTCTAGATATCTGGAACCCTTGAAATGTCTTATCTAAGAAATCTATATATGTCTGTATAAATATATATCTTCATTGAGGCACTATAATAAAGCTCAGCTTTGCCTGAAAGTAGACTATAGGTGTTGCCCAAGAAAACTCTTTTTACTAGGACTATTTGGCAAAATTCACAGCAGGGAATGAGAATTTTTCTCTTAGCCATGCCACTGACTCAGTTGCTTCTCTTTCCTCGAATGAATGGAAATACAAATGTGTACAATATTTTTATTTATAATATTTGTACAATGCTTTATAAATACAAAACACACCACAGATATATGCAGCACGCTACATAATGGCAGCTGAATAACATAACAGTGAAATTGTCTCATCTTCCATGCAAAGCATGGAATCAACATGGGTGGTTCATTGCTGGGGATTCTGTATCTGCATCAGCTCTTTAGCAGTGGTGTTGAAGGAGGACTCTGCTGCAGGAACTGAGCTGTCTGTGGAGATGTAAAATGAGAGTCCCCATCACTGTTATTAAAGAAGAGGTGGTGCTTTTATTGAACACTAGTGTTCAGGACATTTCCAGCTGAGACAATCTGTTCTTTCTATAGACCTATTTTCTCCATGGAATTCTTAATTGGTCAAATGAAAGACATCAAAAATTATGAGATGTGATTTAGACATACTAAAAATAAAATCTTGTGTTATATGTGTTAGATAATTCTTTCTCCCTTACGATTTTTTTTTTTTTCTGTACACAGAGTTCTAGTATTCAAGACTAAAAGAATCCTAATTCCAATAGCTTTATAAAGGGGGCATTTATAATCATCTTGAAAGTTTTGGAAGGAAGAATTTTTTCAGCATCCAAAGAGTGAACCATAACTGTCAGGTTTGGCGTGTACTTGTCTTTACATGGCAGGACCAGGATAATTATTCTGAATGCTCAGAAGATGGAGCCCTTTTTGGAAAAGTCTTTTTAAAACAAAAGTAATTGAAGGTTCCCTCTTTGTATCTTGTTTCCTTATGAGAATATAAGAAAGATCTTTTACAATTTAATATCAGTGAGTTTTGTAGTTTTCCTTCTAACTGCATCTTAGATTATCCACTGACCCAAAAATGCATTGCAAAGTGGAACTGATGTAATGAAACGTGTGGGAAACCACATCTTAATACACTGGATTTATTTTGGGGGTATCTGATAGTTATTGTATGGACTGTCCCACATGGTCACTGAGGTCAGTATTGTTTAGCACTATAGGCTGTGTAAATATTTGTCTCACAAACTAATGTAGCCAGATACAGCTTCTGGGATTATACTATTGACTGATCCAGATATTTTCTAATGGCAGAATCCTTACCTAGGGTGGCTGAAGTAGCTTAACAAAAGTTATAAGCAAGCTTTTCATATATATTCCAATTAATGCTTCAAGAAATAATTTGTCTCTAGATAATACTAATTTTGTTTGCTTTCCTTGGTGCACCCACCTTAATTTACTCTGTTCTATCATGGTTTTACAGGATAGATCAGAAAGATTATATGCTTTACACAGCCCTCCTATTTCACAGAGGTAAAGAAAAATATTATTTTATCTTTGGCTTTTTTTTTTTTTTCGCTATATAAAAGTCACCAGCTACAAGCACATCATGCTGTAACCCAGAAAACAAAATTATATGTTTCCATTTTCATCATAAATTAAACAATCTGGAAGAATTACATTGGAAGCATATGAATTAAACCACATAGTTCTCATCACAGATTTTTGGAATACAGAGGTCTTGGGGTTTTATTAAGGGAAGGTTGGAGCAATGGCATCTGAATGATATTTAGCTTGAATGATTGTACTTTTTCCGTGATAGACTGTAGCTTTTGTTATCTTTTGGTTTCTGTGAGAAGAAACAGGTTTTCTGTGGGAGGCTGGTGGAATAGATTTTTTTTTTTCCAGAGATCTATCACAAATAAAGGTTTAGAAATGTAGAGGCAACTTTTAGACCTCTTTAATGCTGTTTCTGTGTTTCACTGAGATTGTATTTCATGTAAGCACCTGAACCTTGAAAGGCAATTAATGTACTTTTAAAAGTTGCAATGGTACTTTTGGAAATTAGTATCTATCTGTGCTTCCAGGCTTCTTGGGTTTTTTTTTTGGATTCATCTGTTTCTTGGTTAAAAAAACAGAAATAGGATCATATAATTTATCCTAATCTCTGATCTCAGCAGGCTTCAAGGCATCTTTAAATGGGGATTTCTATTGATAATGTGTCACAGCTTAAAATGTCCATCTATGTGGTCAAATCTAAAGACATGGAAGGTTCTGATTCTCTAAAATAATGCCATAACAAAATCGATGAATAGGCATAAAGAGACGTTTGGGGTTTGGGTGCCTGTTTGTTTGTATTTGTCTTTCCCTTTTAACAGAAATACAGTATATTTTCTATTCCTTGGCATGTTATGATATCTACAAAAATGTCACTTTGAAATCCAAGTAGTATGCACTAGATACCTATGAGAAAGAGAGATATAGCAAACATGATGGTGATCCTTGCTCAGTTTTCAGAGCATGGTCTGCTTTTGCAACCTTAGTCCGAGTTAACACAGCTGCAAAACAACTGCTCTGGAGGGACAGGGATGATGGTTTGTTTTGCAGTCTTAGTTTATTTAGCAGACTAAAATAACAGTTGCTTTGTAGTCAACTTTGCTGGACAGATAAACAATAGTGACAATTTCATATGATGTATATAGACAGAAGAGGTTAGCTGCAACCCCTGAGTGATGGAGCTTGTCATATTCCCTTCTCCAGTAATGCACAAGGTTAGAAATCAATGTCTTAATCATGGGCAGCTCTGGGCAATTCAGATATATCACACACAAACAGGCTTCTAATTACATTTAAGAAATACATATCATACATATATAAACTGACATAAATATCAGAGTGGTGTTGCTAGCTGTCAAAATGG
Organism: Ceryle rudis; assembly: GCA_033439905.1. Classification (NCBI taxonomy): domain Eukaryota; kingdom Metazoa; phylum Chordata; class Aves; order Coraciiformes; family Cerylidae; genus Ceryle; species Ceryle rudis. The sequence goes on along the minus strand of JAAGNO010011047.1, from coordinate 122,958 downwards.
ATAAGTATAATTCCCTCAGTGGCCCTTGACAGGTTCAATACCTGCTACGGAGGTGCTATGAACAGCATTATACGGCTGATTGAGTTATGACAGCTCTAACCCAACAGGGAAGCGAGGCAGGAAGGAATAGCCTGGGCTGGAGACAAATGATGATAAAGTGATCACTTTAAAGAACAATCTCCATAATATTTCATGCTCGCTGCACGGTGTAAAGGCAGCCTTGACTGCGGGGCTAACTGCTCTATCAATTGATTTGATTCACTGCTGCAGCTACTCCCAGTCATAATATTTCAAATAAATGGTACCGTGGATAGAAATAATATCTGCATCAATATTAACCCTGAAAGGACTAATGGACACAAGCTATAATTTTCTGGACACCCTAATAATGCATTTTGACTGGGTTTGGCATGGGATGATTTTTCTTTCTTTTTTCTGTTTTCTTTCCTTTTTTTCCTTTTTTTAAATATAAACATTGTATTGTTTACTTACACTTTCTTTTTATGGCCATAAAGAAGCTTTGCAGCTCAGGCTTCTTTCGCAGCCTCAAGTTTAATTTTAAAGAAAATTCTGCTAAATGTTATTGTCTAGTGTTTGTTTATACTGAATATCTTGTATTAAAATTACATATCTGAGAGAAAAGGCATGATAAGCATTTTTTGGATGTGTATGTTATATGGCATTTATGTGTGCATGTGTGTATATACAGAAGGAGGTTTTATCACTTAAATCATTTACTAAGATGCATTTGAAACAAGCAGAAAGGAGCTTAGAATTAATTATAAATGAGAACAGAGTCAACAAAGTATTTTCTGGAAACACAAGTAACCAGTAAATTCCAATGATTATATAGGATATTAGGGTTTTTTGTTGTTGTTGTTGGTCCGTTGTTTTTTGTCGTTGTTGTTTTGTTTAGTTTTTTTTCATTAGAAATAGTAGTAAGTACTGTATGAGACAGGCTTAACGTGTGAGTACAAGTGAATTTATGGGTTCATAATCTTAAATTGTACCTGATTTCTATTTTCTATGCAGTTTTTCACGTACTCTGCAACATAATGGATGTTTATTCTATTCTTTCATTCATAACACCCTGTTGACATTTAAGTCCCTCTTAAAGATCTGTTGTGCTTATTGTGAATCAAGTTGACATGTATAAACTGTATAATTTTATTATTGTTGTTCTTTCTTCACTACTCTCTGACTACTTCACTATCTTTGGACTGCGCATTTTTAAGGTCAGAACCATGTCCAAGTACTCAGAAGCTGATTAAAGAAGTATTATTAATGCATGTGAACAAGAAGCAGTCTTGAATGGGTTTAGAGAACTCTGGTTGTATCCATATAAAGATTGTCCTTATCAGACTGTTTTTTCTTATTTCTCCCTTAAACATTTACTATAAATCAGAGCAGGAGATACTTAGGCTTGAATCTCATGAGGCTTGTTTATATTTAAAGCTTAAGCAGAGGTATTTTATGAAAAGTCCTTAGTGAATGCTTCAACTGCAACACTTCAGCAACCTCTGAAGTGGTCTTAAACAGGCTTCAAAGGACTTCAACTTATTTTTTTCCAGAAGATCTGGGGCATATTTGTATTTCTTAGGATGCAGAATAAAACCCAAGGGTTCCAACTGTGTTTAGAAGGCTGGCTTGAATCTAAAATTGAAATTGGAAATTGTGGAACGTTGGCATTGACCTGACTCCACTATTCCTGTAAGTCTACTACACCACAAAAGCACAGTGTTTTCCTACATCCTAGATGTGGGCAAACAAGCAAGTTCTCTCATGTTTGCTACTTGCTAGCATGCTTACCTACAAATCAGTCTCAAATTTTACCAGTAATGATAGTGTATGGCTTTCATAATGTATTTTTTGCTGTTCTGCATTTTATTTGGAGCCTGTGCCAACAGTAGACATTACCTTTGTGTTATTACTACTCACTCACTATTCAAAATCCTGCGAGTCCATATTTTCCTAAGAAAAACTGAAACCACCTCTTTACCTTCCTTTCTTGCTTTCTCTCTCCTTCAAGAAAAATTTTCTTCCTACTCGTATCACAGTACGCGAAGGTTGTTTTGTTTCTACATTTCAGTCCATTTCCTCTAACATCATCTCCATCTGGTGACCTCATTATACTTGTCATTATTGTGACCATTTCTTTCTCATGTATTTCTATACTGAGTTAACCCTTTGTCATGCAAACACAATTTTGTCTATCTAAAAAGTGTTCTCTTTTCTAGCACTTCTACTCATTGTTTTCCTTCCCTGTTTCTGCTCTAAATTTATTGAACTACCCTCTGCCCATGTTCTCTAAATCAATTTCAGGCACCATCATTTCAGTCTAATGAATCTGTCCTTATAGAATCAGAATAGTTTGTGTTGGAAAGGACCTTTAAAGGTTATCTAGTCCAGCCCCCCTGCAATGAGCAGGGAGATTGCACTAGCTCTTCATCTTCATACGTGTATTCTTTGGTTGTATTGTGCTATTCTTTCTGGATGCCGTCACTCAGATAGAGACAGTCCTGGTCCCCTTACTGTCACCATCCCTTAGGCCAATTTTTGATGTCTCAGACATGTCTTGGTCTTGTTCATTATTTTGGAAGACTATTTCTGAAAGTCTGTCCTGTCTGCTGCATAAATTCTTTTCTAGATTCTCATCATCCTATGTTGCTTACTGTATATAAAACTTTGCCTCCCTTGCCCATGATCAGAAACCTTTCACAAAGCTTGTTTAACTAGACTACTTTTTTCCCTCCTCCCTTGTTTTTCTTCCATTAGCCCCATCACACTGATAGTAAAATACTTTATCTCATGTTCACTCTTTCATTTCCCATTATCTGTTATCCTGCTCTCAATATAAAGACATCATATGCCACACCAATCTTGGTGAGAGAGATACCAGTCTCCACATCCTACTTTTTTTTTTTTTTTTTTCCGGTGAGCATTTTTCTTTTGAGAGTTTTATGTTTATAAGGAGCTTGCCTTGAACATTTGCAAAGGTAATTCATTGCTGCCTTTCAAAGCCCTACTAAAATTTCTCTTTGGCTATAGGTCCAAATAAATTGATAATCAAGCTCCCAACCTGAAATCTTGCCAAAGTCAGATTTACTATATGTGAATATTTTATTTCTTGTCTTTCTCATCAATTTTTTTTTTTTGGGTTTTCCCTTTTGTATTCTCCAATATGTCTGTATCTTTTTTTTATACTCCGGTGATGTTATTTGGGGTGAATACTGTTGGTTTCTTTTTTTCCTTGTTTACGCGATACCACACAATTGCACTGTAGTAGTAGAAGTAATTAAGAAAATAATAATAATGGTAACTTCTACAGCAGAAATAGCTATCGGTCTCATGTAATTAATATAGCCAAACTAAATATGGGAGGAGAGTAATTTATTTCTTTTCAAATATTAATTATTTAGGACATCTAACTTCCACAGTAGAGCCTGAGACTTAGTACAAGTTTCAGATGTGACAAAACAAAACACAGCATCTGGACTGGGCCAGCAATGTGCTTTTTAAGATTGATAAATTATGGAGTTGCATCCGTCTTCCAGCTAATATAGATGAAGTGTAAATACATGATGATAACTGAAATGCATCATCCCTTTACAGTATTGTAAATGGAGAGGTGGAAAGACCCTTAATATTTTAAGGGCCAAAGAGAATCACGGGAGCAGCTTTAAAGATTAATTCCTTATGTCTAGTTTAAAACAAGATTAAATTAGCTTGTGTGAGCTGCTGTTAGCAGATGCACTATTACATTATGCATGATTCTCCACTGCTTGTAGCATGAACAAACTGCACAGTGTTCCATTAGTGATTTTCAATGCTGTGCTAAGCTTTAAGTCACATAGACAGGCCATTGTATTCGGTTTACTTTGTGAATGTGTTTTCCAGGCAATTTCACAACCTACCTGATCACTGTTATTGATTGGCTGGGTTTGAAATGGATAAAAGAATTAACCTGTGTAAGGCTAGCAGAATGGGGTATATACAGTATCCTATATACTTAGGAAAATCAATAGTACTCTAATGTAGAAAATTTAACTAGACAAGGCAAAACTCTCTTCCCACCTGCATCAGTCCTCATGCCCCTCTCGGTGTAAAACATTATACTAATACTATATGCATATGCTTATGTGCTTTTGCTGTGTTTTTTTCAACGCTTCTTTTTGTACTATGCTCAGTAACCCTGTGGATGTACTCTTATGCATACTGTAAACCAAACTTTGGAACACCTGAACAGGTAAATTTTTCTCATTTCTTACTCGCCTTTGGAAGAGGGAAACCTGGGCAGGTACACACATCTAGAAACTTATGTTTCATATTTCAAGATGTAGACCATTCCTATTTTCTGTCACTTGCCCTCTTGACTGACCATCTTGTCTCTGCTAGTTCTGTATATTTCTGCTTTCATATTCATTGTGTCTTCTCCTGTGCTGTTATCTTCCATTCCCATGTTAGGGTTCAGCAATCTCCATCTCCTACTTAGGACCTTTTCCCAGTATCCTCTGCTTTATATGAGGAAGAGATGCATGCCCTCATTCTTGGTGCTTGTATTTATCACACCTACTTTTCTTGCTCTCCAGATAAACAGTACTGCTTTTTGTATTTGAGTTAATCTTCCCAGTATTGGCTAATGGAATGTTTGTCACCAAAAACTTAACAAGCCCAAGCTTGTAAAAAAAATATTTTTGTGTGGGGGAAAAAAATAAATATCAAAGTTATGGATATTTGAATCCTATACCAGAAATACTGAAGGTAGCATCAGAGTTGCTATTTATCCTTAAAACTCAGATAGTGATTTTTTATATTTTACTTCTGTCATAGAACTAGGTTCAGGAAGCAAGCTTTAGTACAGCTTCAGTTGTTTTATGCTTGTTCCTCCAGCACCAAGAGAACGTTAAACATACCAAACCTCTGATTTTCTGGGAATTCCTCCCTCCTTGGCCAACTCTTTTCTTTCTTGGCTAACTTTCCTTATTCACAACCTCCTCTAAAGGAACAGCCACCCAGAATGGCATTTCTGCCTTCTCTTTCAAGAATCCCAGGAGACTTCAGAAAGAAAAAAAGGAAGAAGCAATAGCGCTGCTTAGGTTGGGCTTATCCCACAAGATGGAACAGAAAAAGATAGAAAAGGGGGCTTACAATGCAGATTTAGAATATGCTTCTAGTCTAATACTTTCAGGATGAAATTCTAACAACAAATTCATATTTTTATATGAACTTAAAATACAAGTGTCTTTTTTTCTTCTTTAAAGTTAGAAATCTCAAAGTTTTGCTCTCTTTTTTTAAATTAATGTTGCTTTGAATCCATTTTGAGGAATTTGCAATAAATTAATCAGTAAATTGTATTAGGAGGTTGGTTACAAGGAGCTGCTGCAGGTATTGTCTTTTATGTAGATCTGTGCCTGAACTGCCAGTCTCTTTCTTTGTAAATATTCTGTTGTATAATTTTGCAGTGATTTCACCCGCAACCTATGGATATTTTATTTTCTGTAGCTGTCCGAGTCAGCAGCTTGGAGCTTGGAAATTCTTTACTAATTTCAGCACTGATGGTCACTCATGCCCTTATTCTGCATAGACTTTCCTGTGAAATGGGTGTTAGAGTGGTTGCTCACTGAGCTAATGTTGTGTTAGCTAATGGCTTTAATATGAACTAATAAAATTACACAAAACTGGTAATGTTTCATGGAGGTAAAATTGATTGCAGAAGTTAGTACATGACTTCAAAATGCTGTTATTATTGTTTAAAGGGACCAATAATTCAAGACCTATTTTTCACTCAAGCCAAGGGACATAGAAATTAGAAAAAACAAATCAATCACATGGCTTAATATATGAACTCTTTCTGCTCAAATCTCTGCCCAGTCAGGATCAACTTGGGTGGTAAGGTCAGCAGGGTGACAGAGCTGGCTAGTGGTATCTCTGCTTTACCAGTGCACACTGTCCGAGCACTGTGGAATGGTTGCCAAATCCCAGCATGATGACAACAGTATGAACAGAGGAGTTAGCAATATGCAGAGAAATACTGGTAACAGAAAAAATAGGCTGCTGTCAAGTGCTAATATTCCCTAATATTGCTAAAAGGGAAAAGATTAGTTCACAGACATTTAAGAGAGACCTGTGCTATTTCTAAGCAGTTGATGTAAAACAAATATTCTCATAGAAAGCAAATACCTTGTAAAAAAACCTCACTATCCACATTGCACTGAAACCGCTTAATGTAGTAGATACTGAATCAAAGACCATGAAAGTTCTTTATTGCGTGGGGGGGAAAGGTCCAAATATTGCTTGGCAAATTGCTGTTTGCTAGGGGCACTATTACCAGTTGACACAATCATTGGTCAGCAAATTGGTCACATTATCGGTTAGTAAATTTGAGAGTGCAGAATTATTTATTGGTAAATTAGAGATGGCAGAATTATTGGTTGGTAAGAAAAGAATTGCGGTGATTGGTTAGCAAATTAGAGATGCTTGGGTTTGTCCGTGGATAAATCAAGGTTGGTCAGATATTGGAGGCCAAATTAAAGGTGGCCATATTATTTATGGTTGCTCTGGTTGAAATCCCGCTTTTTATGTTACAAGCAAGTAAGCATTAAGAGGGGGTGCTTTTTTTTTTTTCCTCCTCTAATTTATATTTACATTTACAGTTCATAGTTGAAGAATTTCTGTGGGTGTTAATATGGAAGTAAACACATACACTATTTTTGCTCTCTCAATTTTTAATGGAACTATGTGCGAGCTGAATTTGTGCAGAGTGCCAGGGGACTTCTGAAATTGTTTGTATGAAGTGAACATTAAAGAAAGGTGTTAGATTGCCAGAGCTAAATACTGAAGCCTTTGCAATTCCAGCTGGTGCGGTGCAGGCAGTGTAAGCTACTCCTCACTGTCCCGCTGGCACCAGGAGGAGCTGAATATGTGAATCTCTTTCTGGAGAGGCTGCCTTGCTGCTGGTTGAGAGCTGTAGCCCTGCTCTGTCTGTGGACAGAGATCAGCAGGGATATGGGGCAGTACTGCCTTTGAAGCAGCAATTTCTGTGAGATTGTGGGAAACAGTCTCTATGTACTTACGCTCTTGAACGAATGCTAAACCATGATGACAGAGTCAATATCCAAACACTGTTACCATGTAGTGATAGTTTGTTTGGGTTTTTTTTCTGGAGAGCTGTAGCTGAAATTGCCATGTTCTTGCTAGCCAGCTATGAAAGCAGGATTTTTTATCACTGATGATGTAAGCTTTCTATTGAAATGGAGTAATGCAATGGAAACTGTCTATTTTCTGGCATTTTCATGTTCTCAGTTGTCTTCAGTTTTTCTGCATTCTTTCCCTTTATATGTAGAATTGCTACTTAAAAACAATCCTGGTTTTGTATGCTGTTAGAGCAATTCTAAAGAAAAAGTGTGTTTCAGTATCATTCTAGAACACTGTAGGGAAAATTCTTTTCACTTGACAAACTTTGCAAACAATGCACAGAACACAACGGTTAAACAATTAAAGCATTTTAGTTTTTAACAATGCTGAAAACAATACTACAATACTTGTCAAGAAAAGTCTATGGCTGTTTATATAGCTGTTGAATTCTACAATGGAGACTGATGCTAATTAATCAGATTTACTTTTCCAAAGGGACACTTCATAATACTTTTGACAATAATACAGATGGAGTCAGGGAGGATGTATTTTAAAACTTTAGGAAAGTCTTAAATTTTGAAACATTAAAATTTACTTTTTATACGAACTCCTGTAATAACAGTGCCCCTACCTTTCTTGTCTACTAATTCTGCCAAAAATTATGTGTTTATTTGGAAACAGTAAAGTATATTTGACATTTTTAAGACATGGCTAGAGGGGAATTTTGCAAAAGTGAAGAGGTGAAAAGGAATTTTTATCCTGCTAAAGCAGCAACACAATCACAAGATATCTGAGTTGTATAAATCTCCTGGATTGAGATAATATACGCTGCTAATTTTTTGGTATTTTCATGGAATCAGAGAGTTAGAACTTTTAATACACGAGCTCTTTTCAGTAACACAATGATTGTTCAGTGTTGAGTCCAGCTTGAACTGCTCATCTGGAAAGTTGTAGCTGAAACCATCGTAATTAATTAGAGATGGTTTAACTAGTTCAGAAAAACCTAACTGTAGGGCTCCCCCTTACCCTGGGTAGATCCCTGCATGATCTGCCCTCCAAAAATGAAATAATCCTATTGGTGCCAACCACATTCTGCTCTCAAGTCTCAAGATCAAGTAGGCTCACACTGTAAAGCACCTCAGCCTGGATTGTTGCATACTTCAGGGGTTTTACAGTAGTGATTTGTCTTGGCCCATTACAAACCTTTGGATCCATATTTGGACTTTTTCAAATTCTAGTGTATTCAACCAGGACAAACTGTCTTCAGTCACTATTCAAATGCAGCATGAGATAGGAAATGCAATAGTAAAATGGAGGAGTGAAGATGGTATGGAAATAAAATGGAATGTTTCAGAAAATGAAAAAGGGCGTTCACTGAACACTATATTATTGTGAATTTGTCAGACCTTGGGGTGTAAGTTGCCTTCCCAGGGTATTTTTCTTGCCAGTTGAAAGTCCTACTTTTGTAGCAGTACACAAGTAATCATTAAAAATCTGAGGCAACAACAAAAAAAAGAGGCAAGCCTACCCTATATTATTATTATTATTATATTATCAGTCAAATAAGTGAAGTTTCAAATCTAAGTGCCTGAGATGATTACAAAACTTTAACTTTCTCATTTGAATGGAATAACATGAAATGTCTTAGTTTGATATACATACTCTGATCATAAAGTAATTTCTAAAAATAAATGTAAGCAGGAGCATATTGGGTTTTTTTTGCCCATGGCAGATATTTGAAAACCTAATGGCTATTTGAATTGTGCTGTGAATAGTCTATTCTTCAGTGTAGAAAGAACAAGTTCTTCCCATGATTCAAATACAATATTTTTCATCTTCACTGTGAAGAGCTTTTCCTACTTCTTTTCTTTATAGGAATAAAAGGCCTTTCTGTTCTTTCAGTTGAGCGACCTCTGCCTTTTAGGGGGAAATGGAGTTTCTGCTCCACTCACCCATCACCACCACCCAGTAATTCTGTAGTTTCTGTGCCTGATCTAGGTGAACAATTGATACAGGGGGTGGGAAGAAAGAAAAGAGAAGTATGTGAGCACACATGCATACTTTTTCCACAAAAGAAGATAGGAAGATTGGTGACCATAGGAAAAACAATTTAAAACATCTCTCAGGTAGAAATGGGTATATTTTGTAGTATAGCAATGGGATCAGGAATGAAATTGAAAGCTTACTTGTAAATGGCTCAGGCAGCTCTGCAGTTACGTGCCAAATGGTACGCTGCGCATTCACATATGCACTATGCAGTCTGCAGTATCCTTCACAGTACTTTTAGGTGATTTTGTCATGCTCCTGTTTGTTAGAATGTCACTAACCTGTCTCAGCCACTCTTGAGCACAGAATTTGTGATAGGGATTTTTTCTGTTACAGTTTCGAATAGCATGCATTACGTGCGTTCTTCAAACTTTTCTGGACAGATGTTGATAAGTTTGAATTTTGAAATTGGATACTTTTGAGAATCTTGGATGTAAAAACTGAGTAGTTGAAGAGTTAGTGAAAGAAAGGAGTTCTCAAACCCAAGGTCATCCTGGGCAAAATATAGCCCAGCTGGTTGCGATTCATTGGTAGTTGAAGACTTTAAGGGCATATGTGAAGTAAAGGGTGAGTGTCCACACTGCTGAGCCATCAGTGTGGGACACTTGTATTGTCCACAGCAATAGGTGTGGATAAACGGACATGAAAGGGACCCAGGACTGATGATACTTATATAAACAAGTATTCCTACACATCTAACAAACTCTTTAATGTTAGTTTCTAGCTACATTCTGCCTGTCATTTGCTCTATGGATTTCACTCATTGTCATGAATCTGGCATCCTTCCTAAGTATTGTAGATGTCGTTTGGTTATAGTCAAATCCATCTATCTACACTAAGTTCTTAAAAAGTTTTAAGATGCATATGTACCATTTAAATATATGCAAATATATTGCATTTATCATTTTATAAATTGGCTAACAAACATCTTTTGGCAGTGATGTACTTATGTTCCTGTAATCTGTGTATTTTCATTAAATGAAATTACTTTCATTCTGTAAAATAATAAGTAAATTAAAGGCAAAACCTTTGTAGGCTACTGTTTTTGTGATGTCCCAACCTTAAGTAGAAAGTAAGCTGAGCCAACTAGTTGTTTTCGCTTTTATTAAAGTTCCTGTTGGCAGCGCACTGATGGGACACATTAATCTTAGTATTAATATTGAGGAAAAGGGGCTTAGAAGCCTAGGATGAATAAATCATTCCAGAGCCCGTTTGGATCTGTTGGCACCTTCCTTGTTACATTGTTGCTGGTTAAAAAGGCATCTCTAAGTGTTAAAGGGTTGGATACCACAATTGGCTTATTGCAAAATTGCCTGCAGTAATTTGTGAGTGTTCTGATTGGGGGTGGGAAGCAATTGGGCAGGATAGTTTGAGCACCTGTAGATTTTCAGAAAACTAACATCCTCTTGAACATGTGTGACAAGAATGAGTTTGCACTCATAAAAGTAAAGACATACATTTTTTTCTGTCCCATGATACCCTATGTAGTCTTTCTCACTGAGACCAGGTAGTGGTGCTTCCAGTCTAGTTCTGAGGTATTTGTTGATGCTAGAGAGGAAGAAGAATAGTTGAAATCCTCCTATTTGTGTTGAATATGTCCATCTCAAATCACTTCATTAAAATCTTTGGAAACTAGGGGATGAGCCACATACTAATTTTTCATTTCAAAATTGGGGTTGTCTATTTACCTTTCCCTTGAAGATCATCTCTGAAAATGCTGAAACATAAAATCATGAGAATCCAAGAGTAACTTCTTGCTTCATTTCCTTCATATCTTGCTGTTCCATGGGCAGCTTCTCGGTTTTCTCCTTCTACTTGTGTCTGCAACATGCTGATCCATTTATGGTTAGCTTACAATCCCCTCACTGTTCTGTTTCACCAAACTGTCATGCTCTCAAGATCCTCCTCCATAACACAGCCTCAGAAATAATTTTTGGCTACCAGCCTCCTTGGCTCCTTCTGGATTCAATTCAGATGCAGTTCTGTGCATATTCAATGTAGGGTGCAGCCAAAATGTGTGTCTTTTTGGTTACTGTGGTGACCAAGGTGAAGGAGCAGAAGAAAAGACAGCAAATGAGCTATGCTGAGCAGTACTATGGAACTGGGAGGTTCACAGTGATTTCACCACCCATCTCCTGCCCCCACTGATATGATTTCTTTTCACTGTCCCAGGTGGGCTTGTCTGTCCTCTGGAGTATTCTATGCACTTAAATATTAATGGGGTGGCATTGCTTTCTGGGTGGGATTTTCCTGATTCCCACAGCTTTAATTGCTCTTACTCTAATGTCTGCAGACACTGTTTCATGTAAGATTGTCATACAGTACTAGCTAAACATTTTCAATGGCAGTCAGTGAACATTTATATGCTACAATTTACACTACCTTCTCTAGTCTCTTCTTTGACTGAAGAAGCACCTATTATTAGCCAGGCAATAATCAAATACTTAAACCAGACATATAAAAGGAGATTGGGAGAAAAATGCATGCTACCATTTAATAAGCATTTCACTCTCTCATGAGATGCACTGAAGTGTAGAATTTCAAGCTATATCACTGTATTTTTAACTGACAAAATTGCTGTTAAGACAGCTATATGTTCTTGGTGTATTTATTCATAAAACACTCGGCTTATAAACACAGATCATCTTTAATGTAATGGATGTAATATGCAACAATTATTTTGGATATCTTTTAGTTTTTAGATGGCACAAATCAAAGTTAAAAGAATATTGAAACAGAAGGAAAATGAAAAACAATGTTAAATGTCTCAATACATTTTATTTTGAATGAAATAATAGAATATCATTTTACCCCTTCTAACATAAATGGGATCATTTGAAAGCTGTCAACCTGTACATGTGCTGTAATAGAAACATACTTTTTCAAGACAGCCAGTTGTCAGTGGACCTGGAAAGGAAAAAATTCCTACACTTGTGATCCTTGTAAAGCTGTTAGTTAACAACAGAATCTAAAAACTCAAGCAATGAGCAGTATTTGGTAATGCAACACCAACCATAGAAGGGAGAGGACAAGAGTCATTAGGCTGTGTTTGTTCAACTTCAGTGTATGAATTTCCTGGAAAAGTAATAATAATTTAGCTCATTTCTTAAGCAGGGGAGCAAATCCCTGTGCTTCTATCTTCATACAGCATCTAATTTCCATTCTGCTTACTTTCTACTCCTACTGTCTCTGGCCCAGTTCTGTGCTTAAGTACAGTGGCATGTGCAGTGACTTAAAGCTTGGCTCAGTTTGCACAGGACAGATTATGAATAACATGTATGTCTAGTTCTATTCAAAGGCTTCCATCCAAACCAAGTATATATAAAAATTACTATTTGTAAAACAGCAGTTAAAAAAAACCCAACAACAGAAACCCTGCACCTGTTAGGTAATACTCTTGAATTTAAACTTCACTTACTAGAATTTTTATAGTCCTCTTAGATATTTGGGCTTCTGACCTGAGTCTTACAATAAATAAATGATAGATATGTGTCAACCATTGATGTAAAAAGAAAGCTCCTACCTGATGGTAGAGCACCTGAGTGCTACTTATTGTGTGTATTATTTAGTATTTGGAGAGCAAGAAAACTGTTTGTGGATAGTGGATGATATTTGTCACTTTGTACTAAAGCACATGCTAATCTGCCCGTACCTGCCCTTTCTTTCCTTGAGGTGTATGCTCTGTTGTTCCATTTCAGGAAACTCTACAAGGATGTTGTACTGCAGACAAGTAAGGACTGCAAGTTAGGACATCCATTCTGGAAGCACCCCAGAGGCAGACCTACTTCCTGAAGCCTGGATCTGTACTGCTGATCCCAGTAATGTCTGGAACTTCTGAATTTGAAGAAACAGTATAAAAGCAGAAGTCCGTACTAGGAGAAAAGCCATTCTGTGTGGCATGAGAATCTTGTCAGGAAACAGAAGACAAAGTTTTGACTGATCTAAAGCTGTGCAAAACCGTGTGCTCACAAGGTAAGCTTAAACTACATAAGAGAAAGCGGCTCAAAACTTTTGATGTTAACAAAAAGACTCTTAAGTGATTTTCAGGTAAATGTTTTTGCAATAGAAAATCCCTTTCTGAATTGCTCACTTTTCTTCTGCATTCTTATGGTAGGGCCCTCCCAAAGTGCTAGGGAATGTACATTCACACAGTGGTCTCAGCACATTTTCTATCATATGAGACAAGGTATATGAGCCTGGGTCTCTGTGGAAGGGCCAAAGCTTAACGTAGGCATCTTTTACCTTAAAAGTATGTGATATCTGGTGTTTGGTTCCACTTGCTACCAACTGAAAAAGAAGAAGACTGGCCTAGTTTGTAATACCAATTATTATTAAATTGTACAGTGAGCCTGAGTCTAATTTTACCCTGATTTTATAGAGCCATTGACTTTCATGGACTTCTTCCAAAATTTTCACTGGCATAACTGCAAGTAGAACTAGGCCCAATAACTGTCATGTAAAACAAAATAATTCCATCTTGTAAACCATAATACAGGTTACATGGTAGTTAAGTGTGGGTCCAATAAATTCATCTTTCAGATGATGTGTTAACCTTGGATACTTGCAGTCAATTAAAATTTCCTGGCATATTTTCATAGGACAAGGGATGTTGTTACTAATCATGTCCAAAAGAAATTCTAGCTAGTGTAGTTGTGTTTTATTTAGCTAAAATTACCTTTGTACATATAGTTAGGTAGTTATTCCTTGCTCCATCTTTTAGAAAACCCAAACAATTTTGTAGTGATTTTGGTGCAGATGACAGCTCTGTTATCACCCAAAAGCAGCATGCAGTAGAGTTTCTCTTACCCTGTACCATTGAACTGCAAAGTGTCTTTAAAGTCTAGAATCGGGGGGAAGGTGTCAAGACTACTGTTTTAATATTTAGGGACAGATCCTCAGCTAATATAAACTACCCTAGATGGGTTGAAACATCATCTTAATTGATGTGCCTCTCACCTCTTAAAATAATGTACATTTTAATTGGTCATGCCCCTTTGGTTTTATTACTCCTTCCTATTTATATAAAATCTTTTATGAGATTTTGGTCTTAATAGGAAAACAAGGTACAGGCTATTACATTTTTTCTTGTTCTTTCTCCTTGTGTTAGTCCTGGATTTGCCCTGAAGTTACTCTGAAACACTTAAAACTAGCTACTTGTAGAGCTTCTGGTTTGTCTTGCCCTATACAACCCTTTGTCCTCTTGCAAAATTTCATTGGAAACCTCATACAAATAATGTCTGATGTTTACCAACTCATTTCAAGGAGGAGGACCCATCTTTTAGATTCTTTGCCTTTTCTGCATTGAGTAGAGGGAGGAGGGAGAAATTTTCTGTGAGGAATCAATCATGTACAGGTCTAGCCTCAAACCCCCAAGAATTCTTGGACAGCTCTGACCCTCAACTTTCCATGTGTTCTTCAGTGAGGTATTTGCCGGGATAATGTAATAAGTATAATGGGGTCTTACTGTATTTCCTGTGCAGTTTACACAGTACTCTTACTCTCTCCAGAGCAAGAGGACTGTGAAAACCTCTTTGTTAAATGCAAGGCATTGTCTTACAGGAGTAGGAGTCAGTGCATATAGGAAAACAAAAGTAAGGGGCTATGACACTTTTTGATGGCTACCACCTTTGCTGATGCTTATGTGTGCTCAAATATTCCTTCACTCTTTTGGAATTTTGAATCAAATTTTCTAATGTCTAAGTTCAGAGTGGCCCTGAGACCAAAGAATAAGGGAAAAATATTAAACAGAGAAAGTTTAAAAGGCCAAAAAGACAGTAAGGATTCATGCAGTAATTCATGTCTCTGACCTCAAGATTAACAATGAGACTTGCCCTTCTGTCTCTTAGATATACACACTCTACAGTCATCTGCTTGATTTCTACCCAATTTCTTCCTGGAGTCATAGCTGTGTGAAGCAGAATGTAGTAGTTTTGAATGTTTGGCTGATGGTTTTTTCTCTCTTTGCCTGCCATCCTCTCATCCAGGACCCTTTTCCAACAGATTGGTTGCATGCCTTCAGGTTACAGTCTTCTCTCTGTATTCGACTGGTCCATAAATATCTACTTTTGTTTACACTCCACAACATCCTCATTTTCTCATTACTCTGACTTTTGCTGCTTGTTTATGCAGAGTTTCTGATTGCGCCTGATTAATTACCCTATACCTGAATATGAGAAATCTGCATGTCTAGTCAGCCTGGGTTTTCTTCTGGTATTAAGATGGCAGAGCTATTAAAAAGCAATGACCAAGAAGAGGAGGAGTAGATTGGAAGAGTCATGGGAATTTTTAGTAGGAGCATGAAAAAGTAAAGTGTTTGTGATAAAAAGGATTGTGACAATTTGTTTACCTATACAGAAACAGCATAAAAAATGGTTTGAATTTCCTCAATAATAAAATCAGGATGTTATCATGGATCATATTTTCTAAAATGTGAGATAATAGCACAATACAGGAACACTCAAAAACCTACGATTAATTATTAATAGGAATGAATAAATGCACAGTGAGCTCTAATTGCCAGCTGTATTCTGAATCATCTGTGTTTAGGTTTTGGAGGACCTGACTCAGAAACAAATGCATCCTTTTAGTAATTTCTGTTATTTTTAGTGACTCAAATTGAGTTGCCTCCAAAAAAATTTTTATAAAAAATCACTTTGATTTCAGATATCTTTGACTAGATGTCTATCTCAGATAATCTGACCTATGTGGGAAATGTGTATATTCTAATTTACCTGCTATTTTGAAAATATAACCTGAAATTTAAGAGATGTTTAGATGTTACAACAGCGGCTAACAAAGCAATGTTCAGAGCCAGCTAGTCAGAAGTGTTGTCTTAGTTCAGGGTCTGGGCTTAAAATAAAAAATTGTCGATTTTCAATTTTTGGAGCTAAAGACAAGAGCCACTTGCAATTTTTGCTCATCTACTATTATGGGAAAATGTATGAAAAAAAAAAGTATCTAGTATGCATTCTTTGATAACATGAATTTCTCTTTAGAGATCCCGGGGAAAGATGAAACGTTCCTAGAAAAATACTCTGGTCACAGAAATTGTCTTTATAGTAAAATATTTTTACAGCCAAACTAATTTGGCAGCTTGTATTCATTTAGACTGGTGGCATCTTTATTCATTTTTCAGGTTGGAGAGAGGATCAGATACTTACGTGCGTATACTCCTCCCATAAGTCTGGAATGTGACCTTATCATGAGGCAAATGGCAGGGTAGACTCAGGCAGTTAAGCAAAAACCTTGTGAACCATCGGAACTCTCCTTAAACAGCCTGATTAAATGCCACTGCTTTCTTTGCTTTAAGTGGGTATAATGTCAGGAATTGTGGGACAGAAATATAGGAGAGAAGCATCTGATTTTGGGCTTGGGCAATACAATCCATGGCAAAAAAAAAAATCTGGCAGTGGTTTGTTCCTTTCATAAACAAATTATTTGCTCTTCTTATATCATTGTTTATTCATTTGTATTATCAGCAGGCTTTTAAAAACTATTAAAGTCTTGACACTCATCTTCAAAATTGCCTCTAGGCATCTTTGATTTTTTTTTTTTTTTTAATTTATTTTTGGTTAGCATTTACTCCCTAAGGTCTTATTGACCTTGGCAATGTTAGAAATCATATTTTCACATGCATGAATCGCCCTTGACTATTTTCTCCAGTACAGTTTGAACATAAATAACCTTCCTTTGACAGTTGCCTTTCTTACTTTTCTCGTGTTTATTTTTAAGAAACATGGTGTGAATGTGTGTATAGTTATATGGAATACTGCAAAGTAAATCTCTATCAAACTTTAGTTAAGAAGGTGCATTATTATTTTCCTAGAATATGGTAATACCAGATGGAAGGATTTTTTAATTCTTTTTTTTTCTCTCTATTGTTAGGTCATTTTTCTAACCTCCCTTTCAGAATCACACAGTTCAGTGTTCACAGTTTTGATGTTATTCTCACCCATAGTAGTTATACATTTCTAAGAACAGAGTGAAATTAATTTTTTTATTGTGACATAGGACATGCAGTCCATAGTAGCCCTCCTTATTTAGCTAGCAAACACAAGAAAAAGAAAGGTTCAGAAAGTTTTGGGGGTTGCACAATTTGACTTCCAGTAAGAAGTATGCCAGGGCCACTGAAAAAAAAAATACCAGACATATTGTAAGTAGCAACATCAGAAAACACCTTAGGAGAGATATACAAAAACATAACAGAACTTCACTATCAGTAGCCAGCCATCAACAAAATACCTTATACTGTGTCATCTAGTGGCTTCCAGACTGGAAGGACTGAATATAAGCAGGACACAGTGTCAGGGACAGGAGGCAGAGCAGTTCCCATGTTTGTTGAAGATGTTTGTAGGATGTGACCTGACGAGCTATGTGGCTTGGCATCAACAGTGAAGATTGTAAGGGTTAGAAAGCAAGATTTTGCAGTCTAAATTCAAGCTCTAAAGCTGAGCCACTATAGCCTGGTGTGTTTAAGGGAATGCACTGTATTAGAAAGTACATTAACTGCCATGGGACTGAACATTATTAGAAAACAGATATGATTTTGGTACTTTCTGAGACGTTAACAATTCTGGTAGAAAGTAGATAACCATTTTTAATTTACCTGGTAAGGTAAACCTTACATAACTGTAAATAGAGAGTGGTAAGGGGACTCCAGCAGCAAATAATTATTGTGTAATCCATCTTTTTGTATCCATAGCTGTTAAGAGCTTGTTTAGGAATATACTAAATAATTTGCCTGGAGTCTCTGATAGAATGTATGCAATCTTTTGTTTGTAGAACAGGGAATACTTCCTTAGTGATGCAACTGGAAAACGCATGCATGAATGTACTACAAGACAGTCTGTCACAGTCATGCAGCACTAACTGAGGCACGACTCTGTTATGTATTTTGTACATGTAATCCTTGGCTAGAAATAGGATTTTTCCTTCTCGCACAGACACATATAATTTAACTTCCTTTTACAGTGTTCTAACCAGATATTTTCCTGACCTTTGGCCAAAATTTTATTTACAGTTGTATGAGTTGCATTGTATAATTCTTTAATTGTATTTAGTATGGAAACAATACTTTCATTTCCTAACATCATTTCCAGAAAATCTGGCAGCAGTCTCAGCACTGCTTCACCGCCTAGTACAGGGCTATGGCCAGAGATTGGAAAAGGATTCACCTTTCAGTCCTATCTGCAGTGGTTATCAGGGTGCTGCACCACACCCTTAGGAGCAGCACTCAGGAGTATATGGACCTCAGTGACTTAGCTATCTGAAAGACAGAGTCATCATTAGTAACTTTCTTACAGGGTGTTGAAATAGCACCTGCATGACAGTGAAACACCTGAAAGAAGTGATACTTAATATTAATGACCTGAGTATTTCAAGCAGAAAAAAAAGACCCTTTAGTTCTTATAAGAAGAATCCTCTTTTCCCTCTTTTCACATTGAAGAGATTTTTTACAAAACATCACTATATTTTCCCTACATGATACCCCATGGATTTTTCTCCAGAATTCCTATCAGTCACAAACTATCATTTCCACTGATAATATCTTTCAGATCTTTTACTCTGTAAAAAGTTTTTTCTGTGACAATCTAATATAAAGAGTAATCTAACAATGAGAGCCTGGAGGCAAAACTCGTGTTAATATGCTTGTTACAGAAACACAACTTTCTATGAAGACTGAAGCCCTAATTTATGGGATTGGAACCTGGTGGGGCTTCAGCCTCAAGAGAAAATTCTTCAGCTTAAGAAACAACTGTTCTACTATGATTTTCACTGTTAGAGCTGTATACTAAGTACTCAAAGGTTATGTGCTCCTTAAAGAGCTTATCTTTAGCTACCATGTTATAAACTATCTAGTGTTATTTAAGTTGAAGACTGCTGAAAACTCTTGAGAGCTTCTTGTATTAGCTGTCTGAAGTACTGTCAGTATGGCATACACTTTGTTACTTTTAGAAAAGGCATAGTGTAATAGAAAGTTGGCAGTGGATAATTTTCTAATTATGTGCCATGCTCCCCATTTCACAGGCTCACTGGCAGTTTCAGAGAAACAAGGAGAAACGTAAAACTGCTCTTCCATCCACCCAATGACACCTTAGAGGGTCTGAGAGAAAGTTCTAGTCAAATCCACATGCATTCAGGTAAGGATCTTATATAATGTTTCATTTTAAAACCCTGATTGAATGTTTTAGATAGAGTAAGAAGCTTTGATCATTGTGCTTTATTGAGCAAAATATCTTTAAGTCTTCCAAGTATTAAGCATCAGGTCAGGGTGAGAGTAGAGATGACTGCATCTCCATCTGAAAGCAATTGTAATCACTGCAGAGAAACAAAGCCTGAGGGAGGAGGAGCACTAAATATTTTCAGACATAAAGAATTAGATAACTTTAAATAGGTTGCCTCATCAGTGTTTTGATTCAAGGTGATGTCCTGTACTCTTTTCCTCCATTCTGTTATGTTAAACTAATAATTTATTACACTATCGTCAAGGCAGACAAGTTGTTTTTTTCTTGTTGGTTGTGTTATGTTATTTGAATTCACAGGATAAGATTATTACACAGACTTCCTTACATGATCAACATTATTGCTAATCTCACATTGTTGATATTGTCATTGCCTGTGTCTGTTCCAAAGGATTTCAACAAAATTTATAAAGCAGTTGAATCATACTGAATAAATCAGTCTCTATAGATGTGTCCTCATCACCTTAAAATAAGAAAATATAAAAATGTGCAGGATTTGCGAAATGAATCTGTATAAAAATCTTCACCATATTCTCTCACTTCTATGCTAGCACAGCGATCCACTGCTGTTCATCTGCTCTGGATCACTTAGCCTGTTTGTTTCAAAGGAGGACTGACATGGGCTCATACTTGGTCAGAATGTCATAAGTGAAGATCATTGCTACTTGCAGTGCTACTTTAGGATAAACAGCTGAAACTGACTTGTATTCAAAATATGTGGTACTTTACCTAGATCCTGCCAGAGAATTGCAAATGCGCATTGTAGTTACATACTATTCATCTGAGAATTGCTGTGGGCTCACTAAGTCTTATTCGTGGGATTAAGACCCTGATTACTAAATTAATTATTTGGAAATATTTTATATAATCTAGAAATTATTTGCTGCCAAACCTAACCTGGAATCTGGTTTTAAAAGAAAACAAACTATCATGACTTAAGGAATACAGTTTCATCAGATTAATTTTGTTAATGCCTTCTTTTTGGAAGTTATGCTAGTATGAATGTAATTGCCAGTTTTTGGAAGTGACCCGGGAGTATTCAAAAAGAGTAATTTATACTTAGAGATCCCAGCTTTACTATAGTCAACACAGAAAAGGAGCAAATTTGAGGACTGGGGAAACAGTTCAAAATGGAGACCTGAACTAGATGATTTGAAAGACTGTCTGGAGGAGGTACTAACTTCACAAGGTTAAACTTCCTTTGTCTCGTATTCAGAGGTACTGCAGAAATTCAGATCCTCTCACATAGAACCAGCACTGATAATACCCAGCACTGATAATACTCAGCACTTTGGCAGAGCTGAGTACAGGCTTGGATGGGCTTCCACAGATGAGACCATCTGAGGATTTCTAGCAACAAGAAATACTAGTTTCTGCCTAATAACGGCAAGGAAGCATATGCAGAATTTTTGCAAACACATATCTTTATGATAGTACAGAGGTTGATGTATGTGCTAGCTTTGATTATATGGAACAGTTGTGGTATGGTGAGTTCTGTAATTGCATAGTTGGAATGATACTACTACTCATTTCTGGGTTCTCCATCTGATCATTCTTAACATAAATGTCTTCCTAGCCCACATAAGCACACAGAAGGATTGTCAGTCTATTGTACAGATGGGAAATTAAGTTACTTGCCTAAAGCTACATAGGAGGTCATAAGACTCAAGGTGCTTCTGATCTCCTCCTGCTCCATGCTCTAAATCACAGGACCGTCTTTTCTCCCTAATTTTTTGTAGTTGTCCAAAGTGAACCACAAAAACCATGTACTTAAATTCTCAGTGAAGTAGATTTCATGGGTATACAATAAAGAACACTTTAACAATCTTTCCACAGCTACACTTAATAACTCAGGCTCTTGAATATGCATTGCAGAAGTTTTCTCTACCTGTAAATTTATCAGTCTCACTGCTCAGCTTTAATTACTTTTTCTTGTTTGATTAATTTGTATTGTTGTAGCATCTATGTACTCATTGTTCTACTTAAAATAATTGAATAACGAAACTTTAAAATTCATTGCATGTGATGTCTATAAATTTACATCTAACAAACCTTGAATATGTTTCCAAGCCATCCAAAGAAGATCCAACACACAAATGCCTGTGAAAACACCATTCTATTGTAGCATTTATCAGAGTAAAATTGTGGGCTTTTTTCATTGAGCTATGTGTTCTGAGCAAGATGCACAAGTGCACAAGGCAGGAGAGCCTGGGGCTGTATTTGATCACAAGCTTCACACAATCTGACTGGGTCAGTGAGGTTTTTTCCAGACAATTTAGACCATTTTGTATATGCAGACAAAATCCCTGGAATTCTTCTTAGTGTTTATCAAGGTAAGCTTCATAAAGTATTTCAGAAGTCTTTTGCTTTTCTTTTGTTGGTTGCTTTGTTTGTTTGTTTTTAGGGTTTGGTTTGTTTTTGTTGTTGGTTGGTTGGGTTGGGTTTTTTGTTTGTTTTTTTGGTTTATTTTTTTGGTGTTTTTTTAAGTTGTACCCACCTCCTACTGATACAGAATAAAAATATATTGATACTAAATTAGGACCGATTTGTACTTCTACAGATCTATCTTAACGTGTTAGATCAACATGGTCACTACCACTATATCTTGTGTTAAAGCAAAATAGGCATAGCTGTCCAGAAGTGTACCTGGACTGTCCAGGGGATCACGGCATCTTTGCTATACATAACTCCACATAGAGAGTAAGAATGCAAGATATGCAGAAGACTGATTGTCAACACAATTTGCAAACAGCACAGCAAATGTTTTTTCAGTTGATGGAGACAAGGTGTTGCAGTTAAGTCTAGCAACATGACATGGCACTGTTGAAATGGATGTCACTTCTTAAACTCTTTCTTCTAGAAGTTCACCATCACAGTTCTTGATTAATCCCTCTTTATGCTACTGAAGTGTAGTCCGAATTTGGAACTTTCTAATGTTACACTTTTCCATGTTTCTCTGTTTACACTACTATTTTTTTTTTAAAGTAGGTAAAACTGGCCCAAGTTTTTGTTGAGGGACTTGGCATATTGGTATGGAACTATTAAATATAATGAGGTTTGTAGCACAGTTTGGAAGGCAAATGCGTTTGCATGCCTGATTTGTACAGTGCATCAATCATTTGTACATCTGAAGTGAAACAGTAGTATGTGTAAAGGTTTTGTGGAGCATGAAGCTATATATTATACTATATTTCCCCTTTTATTGGGATAGTAATTTTTTAATTATGATGTTTAGGTTGCAAAGTTTCTGAGCTTGAGCATGAGTAAGTCTTTGTTGTGATGTTACTGGATTTATTTAGCAACGTCACCATGCAACTGAAAAAAACCCAACAGAAATAGGTCAACGTAAGGCTTTGTTTGGTGGTGGTGGAGAAATCTATTTAAACTTAGAGTCTCTGGCTATATGGTTCATCTGACAAAAAGGAAAGTTGTTAAGTTCTCTATGATATCCATGAAAATTGATGGAGTATTCCTAGAGGATAAAATTTCCTCTATTCTTAATTTTGGCATTATTATTTTGTATAGAAGTTTATGGCAATTACTTAAGGCATAGTAGAGATCACTGAAAATACTAAATAGAATATTTGTATTTTGTACTTTTAAGTAGAGTTAGAAAATAACTATTTAGGAGTTGATGTTCAATCATTTAGTATGTCCATATACTGATAGATAGTGATGTATTTAATGAAAGATGGCCACAGGCTGACACTTGGAAAGTTTATGAGGAAGGGGACAGGTTAAGGTTTCAGTGGTGACTCTAATACTGTCATTTTCTGTGTCCTGAAGAATTTAATTTGGAAGAATTATGTTCTTTGGGATGACAATTTAGCATGCTGTGCATCTTAAGACATTTGCTGTTTGTACAAAGCAAGGTGGAAAAAGGTAACAAATAAACCTGTAGAACTTGTATCAGTACATGTATGCATGCCATTTAGCTCAAAGACAAAGCGAGTCAGGCCATAACAGAAATAACCAAAAAGAAAATGAATGGACCTAGAAAAATGGAATAACTGAAGCACTGTTTGGTGTAAATGAGAATTTTAGTAGTTTTAGGAAAAGTCCTAGGAAAGTCCTAGATACACACTTTTCTCAAGGTAGGACTAGGCTGTTAGGTATATTTCCTCTTAGTACATGATATCCATAAGTGAGACACAAGTATTCAAAAGCCAGATAACAGTGACACTGTTGACCATTATTGTGCATTGTAATAATATATATAATAAGGTCATTATTCTTTCTTAATTTTTTTATCATCCTTTGTTGTCAAGCTCTTCTCTTGAAGATCTTTTGAAAAGGAAAAAAAGTATCCCAATGACTCCAGAGAACAGAATGCACCGTGTTAAGATTTAACAAAAAGGAAAAAAACAGAAAACCAAACCAAACAAAAATGTATCCTCAGCAGAGTCAGAAGACTATAACAAGGATTTCACTGCATACCATACAGAACCTAAAATAGGTTTCCATGTTTCAACCCAACAATTAGAACATATCCAGCTCAATGGGTCTTATAGTATGCAAGGTATAATCTAAGCATTTCATCCACACTTTCTGGAAGAAACTACTATTTGTTAAACAAATTCACATAGGAATAGACACATTGGCAAAAGTGTGATGAAAAATGCCACCGTTGGTCTGTTAAATGTTCTAATGGACTGACAAAGACTTTCAAATACTGCGAGTAGGTAACGAATGATTTTAAGGTGCAAAAGCTAAGACAACCATTTCAACAGTCACATAGAAGAATAAAAATATCTTGGCCCCAGTATTTGAGAACTACAGATCAAATGTGCTTGCCAAATATTAGTGGGGTAGATCAAAACTTTCGTGGTCAAAGTGGTGGTGTATTTCACAGTCAGCAGTGAATTTGTTTCCACAGTGTTAGATATGGGGGTATGTCTCATGCAGAAAAACTGCATGCATAAATTAATGCTACAATTGTCTTTAACTTGAAATGAGTACCAGTCAAAAATATAATATGTACTTTACAGGAAATTCCCAGTTCAAAACCCCCTGAAGTTCTGATTTTGCAGGTGATTTAGCATTCTCTCTATTTAAATTGTGTATCATTTCATTTGAACCCCCTAATAATGGCTCAGTGCTTCTTCTCACTAGCAGACTGCAGTCTGAAGTCACAGACCCAGAGAAAGATACATGATTAGTAAGTAATTTTTTAGTAAAATTGTATTTGGCAGGACACTGCATGTCCATTGCTAATATATGGGAGGGGAAAAAAAAAGGAATAACAGTCTTCCAGTTTTATAAAAGATTTTCGCTGAAGGAGGAAAACAGTTTTCAAAAATACTGTTCAACTACAATGGCTGAACAACCATGCTGAAAATTATGAGATTTTTCTAGCTTCATTCACTGTGGGAGTTCTAACCTCCATGTCAAATGGCAGAAGACCTAGTGACGCTCTTATTACTGTGTAAATGAAATACATCACCAAGGAGATGTTCCATCTTCAGGGAACAGGGCAGACCCTTGGGGGAGAGAATATGTGACTTGAAAATTCCAGAATGCATCATTGTCCATTCAAAGAAAACTGACAGAATATTTTCATTTAGTAGATAGTTTCCATTTCTTAATGCTTCTTCAGCTGTTGCACCTTCAGTTTATTCATTTTTGGTATTCTCTGTTGAAGGTTTGCCCTATAATTCCATGACTTTCAGCAGCATTCACTTCTGCAAATGTATCTTGCTAAGTTATGCCAAGATAAATACTAGCAAATCTGTATCCATGCTAGAAAACTGCACCAATGCAACTATAAACTGTGACAGATAAATCAGCACTGTGTGTAGACTTAAGTACTTTGCTGGATTTTAGTCAAAACACTTTAAAAGTAATATTAAATTTTGGCTTTGTGCCAGCTGTGGGCCAAGCTCAGCCACCTGCGTTCATATTGTATGCTTAGCCATGAGAATGCCACAAGTATATTCAGAACTTAAGAAAAGGGATAGTCCCACTGAAATAATTTAGAATTTAAGGCTATGCATCTGCTTAACCTCTTTCTTGACACAGGAGGGACTTAAGCACATACTCAGAGAGACTTATATGCTAACATTTTATGCTGAATAAGTACATTTATTTCTTAAAATGGCAATGAAGAAATTCTTGTTTTGAGTGTAATAGGAAAATTCCTAGAATCAGTCAGCCAAAGATAATTGCTGCTTGGAAAGCTCTGAATACACACAGTAAGAAATTTACCTTTTATCCAAAGAAAAACATACCACTCTGTATCAGTACCTACAAGTCAATCAACCTACAAGGCAATACTATTTTTATTAACACATATATTGCAATGCTTGTTATATGTATGACTCAACCCAATAATCACACAATGTAAATTATATTCAGATAGGAGTGTATCGCATTGCAAAAATTGACATGAAGGTTACTCTACGCCATTCTTAACGGCAAAAAGTATAATTTACTCTAGGGTTATGGCCACTTTACCGTGCCAGAGTACTTCAAAATAGTTTTAAAATTCTCTTTTGAAAAGCAAGGTAATAAATTATTCCACAGGACATAGTGCAAAATTCTGCCAGTAGACCTACTTCAAAAGTTAAAAACTGCGGTTGACTCTTGTTGGTCCACAATCACTCCAGTGATTATCCCATTTCATGTCAAATAGTCTAAAGAATAATTTCACATGCATACTGCTCAGGTGAGCTTCACAGGGCCAGAAAGATTACTGGTCCTGTCCCAAATCTGAGAGACTTTCATCTAGTGCCATGCCCTCAGGAATATCCCTTCATCTAATTTTTTTAATGTTTGAACAGCTTTGTTTGAGATGTTGATTAAGCCTGTAGGATCTGATTCACTGCGTATCCTTTTTTTTTTGTGCAAAAAGAGTATCTGAGAGTCTTCAGAAGATACAGCTTTTTTTATTAAACCAACTCTTGGGTTATATTTTAGATGCTTGCATTTAGTTTCTCTTTTCTAAGTTCAGAATGCAAGTTGTTTGCCCTGCTAGCCTCCTCACCAAATCATTAGAGTTCCAAAGAGCTTTTTGGAAGGCTTTTGGGAGGAATACTTCTGTAGTACCAAAGGAATTCACATTATTGTATGTTTCACCTCTGCAGGCTGGATACCTCAAAATTCACTTCTTAGGTGTGTTAGTATTTGATTCATGTCAGAGAACATGCTTACACAGGCCTCAATGTGAGGTTTTGTTTGGGTTGGGGTTTTTTTTTTCCTCTTTCTATGCAAAAAGCAAAACATTCTTTTCAATCCCTTTTTCCTTTCCCACACCTTTGTTGCCTCTCTCCTGTACAGAGAACATGATAATGTATTTAAGTGGTGCACAACGTGACATTTTAACATTAATCCTTAATGTTATTTTATTGAAATGTGTAAACATATATTTTTCACTGTCTCATACACTGTTATAATTTCTTTTACTCTGTTAAATTCAGATGTAATTTAGGATGGAAAAATACATTTTAGAATTACACCTGCAGCATGTAGTATTAGTATGACTTTTCCATGGCATGACAGTGATGTTTCAACAATCTATACATATTGATTTAGGCTGATAATAAACAATTTGATTAGGCTCTATCTATAGGCTGTCATTTCAATCACTGTCACTGGTCCAATAGAGTGGAAGGCAGCTAGCAGACACATATGGCAAGATTTCTCAAAATAAAAACTCTGGCCTGATTAGAGCCCTGGGTTCAGTGAATTGGACAAGACAGCTCAGCTGCCAGGTTATTAACTCCCTCAGAAAATACTCTGCCTTTTCCCTGGGGCCAGCCTGAATATTCTGATCTGGATCGATAAGCAATCTCCGGTGTGTACAAAATGCCAGCTAGAATCATTTGTCTCACTGCAGTCTCCTTACAAAGGATAAAACACCTGCAGTATATGGCCTTCTTTCCCTCCTCCCCCACCTTCCACTTTTTAACTAATGACCCATAAAGAAGGAAGAAGTAACTGAATCTATTCCATCACCAGGAAGGCTCTCTCAGGTTTGTTTTAATGATCACAATGGCTACCTTTCAATCTTATAAAAATTATATCAGTCATGGTTTCCCTGTGGCATGTTTATGTAAGTAATGTGAACTGCGATGTAATGACAAGTGTACAGATGTCATTGTAAGAGGGCCCTTGGCAAGAAGATCTCTCAGAATGTCAGAATTTTAATAAACAGCGGACTGCTGGTAGGGTTCTCTTTGGTGCTTGTCTTTTATATTTGTAATGTCTGCTGTGATCTGTTGCTTGGATCAGAGATTTTTCAAGAGTGTTTAGCAACAAAGGATAGTTTTTAAATTGATTAGAACAGAAGAATTCTTTTCCAAAGTGGTGATGTTTCCCAGTCTGGTACGCATCCATACTTTTGTTTATAGTAGTGGTGGATTGTATGGCTACAATCCACTACTACTATATGTAACCTATACTTTCTTTACAGGAGTACCAAAACATGAAATTTTCATCTGTATGAATTCAGAAACATGCAAAGCTCTTGGACCTTGTTTTCTCAAGGGAGATAAAAATGCCTTCATAAGATGCCTTGCTCTTCTTGCTTTTGGTTAGAAAGTGTAGCAGGCTTGAGAGGAAAGCCCCTGCTTTAATACCTCAGTGCTGTTCCATTCTCCTTCTAATCCCATGCAAAATTAAAATTGTAGAAGGGAATGAAAATAACATTAATAAGAAAAATCCTTACAAATATGAGACATCTTTAACACTTAAAAGAAGATACAATTGTGATAGAGTGATAAAGATTCTCTTTGCTTTTCATCTGGATTAAGTTAAGAATTGCAGGTGTTGGTACTCGTCTCAGAGAGCAGTCAGCTGTAAAGTCAACACAAAGCAGAAAATCAGGTCTTGATGTGTGCAGCTTCAGCATTTGGGTTCTGGTTAATCAAGAACCCTTGTCCTTTTTTAATATTTAAGAAAGTTTATGTGCTTTTTCAGACTTCTACTTAATGGATCTTTTTAGTGAAATCCAGTTCTGTCATCTTATGCAATGCTTCAGTTTGTTCTTTGTGGTGATTATTATATGTGCTTGAATTTAAATACAGTATAAAAGAATGTCTGTCTCCTAATAAGCACCCTTGACTAAATTAAAATCAAATAACTGCAAAACTGCAGAAAAGCCAAGAACCTTCAAGCTTCTCTTCTTCACTGGTCAGGTATTAACATCTGGAGGCCAAAGACAGAGCCTCCTGTTGTTCAAGTATATAGCGTCATATGTCTCTTGTTGTCAAGAAATAAAAACTGAATCTCCTTAGGTATCTACATTGAATATTTACTGAGTAAATTCTTATACTAAATACCTATTTCTTTGTATGGATTAAAGTTCTGTCACTAATAGAGGCCAGTTTTAACTTGTTTTTCCAGGCTATTGAACTACCTCCTTATCCAGCTGTGACGGCATAGTTTATGTAATCCCAGTTTATGTAACTGTTAACATCTCTGTTCCTGTAGAAAGCTTACTTTGAGTTAATATAAACTTCAGGTCCACATTTAGTTAAAAAATAAAATGCTTTATTGTGTTATGCTTTCTCATGACCAATTAGAAACATTTTACATTTGTACTTCCATCACTTGGAAAAGAAAGGAGGTTTGCAGCTACTCTCTTTCTTTTGTTGCATGAA
The DNA here is from genome assembly GCA_033439905.1 of Ceryle rudis. Lineage (NCBI taxonomy): Eukaryota > Metazoa > Chordata > Aves > Coraciiformes > Cerylidae > Ceryle > Ceryle rudis. The sequence continues at coordinate 93,938 of JAAGNO010011047.1, read as the reverse complement.
GTGTCTTTGCACTGATAGTGTCAAGAATTCAGAATACTGCCTTCCAGTTTCTTTCATATATGCTATCCAAAACTTCAGGAAATAAATTATGCTTTAAAAAAAGAACAATGAAAGGTACAACCTTAATTAATTGATTTCTCAATGTAGAAAACACATTTCCCATCAAGACACTTATTAGAATGTTTATCTTGGAGAAAATGCACACAGTTTATAAGAAAAGCTGGTGTTATGTTAATTCCCATTATTATATACAGATAATATTGAGGAAGATGGAACAAAGTGCCTTTAAACCAAAGCTGATGACACTTTTTTTCTTGTTTACTACAGTTTTATTGTAGTGAAATATGTTCATTTTAGCAGCGGAAAACGGCCCTAAATAGACAATGTAAGAGAAATAAGATGTCACATTGCAGAGCACAATTTTAAAATGATGTGCTCTTGAAGTAAGGCTTTTAGACATTTTTGTTTATGTATTAAAACTTCCCACAAATTTGATTGAGAATGAGCCTTTGATGGATATTTGCTGCAGTTATGCTGCATTAGACTCGATTTATCCACCACCTCTCATTGTTGCTATTGATTGATTTTTAAATTAGATGAAGGCAATCAGTAAATACCACCCAATCAAGTCCTAAAAACATACAGGAGATTAGACAATTTAGGGTAATCAATGAAAATATTCTGTGATTTGCTACCACTCAATTTTGACCATAAATTACAACCATAACTTGCAAGTTAGTAAGCCATAAAACAAGTAGATGTGACAAGAAAAACTATAAGAAATGAATTAAGGAGATGAAGAGGAACCACTAGTGTTGTCATTTAACGAGGCAAAATTACTTTTTATACATATCTTGCATTTGTAGTTGAGTCTTGCCAACAGTAATAGACTACAAGAGCACGAACCCTTCTCTCGGATTTTTTTTTTTTTTTTGGTAATATAAAAGCTGTTGTTTTGTGTAACAAATCAGTTTCAACAATAACCAATCTACCTAATTTTATTGCAGCCAATAAATTAATGCAATTGTAGGTTTAAAACCTGATGCTTGCTAAAACCCCTCACCTACATCACAGGCACTTGAAAACACTTAATTTAATATAACACTTCTACATGGTGTTATATCCTACAAAGTTTAAAATGTAACAATAATTGAAAGTTATTTTAAACCAATGCTTTGAAGAAGCTGTGCTTATACACTTTTTCTGTGATACATTTCACCCATTTTCTATATTCTCGCAGCTGTCTCACCAGCAACTAATAATACACATGCCTAAAAAAACCCCATTTAAACGTTTGTTTGCCAGTTGTTAATAGGTGGTCAGATTCTTTCTGTTTATGAACTTCAGTGCATAGTTTGGAATAATTTTGGGGAGTGTCATAGAAAAGGATGATATTTACAAGATGCCTTTGACAAGAGGAGAATTCATGTGCCTTTTTCCAAACTAAACAGAAATTTGAGAGGCCTGCAAACTGCGCGGTACACCTTGAACGGTAATGAGAATGAAAAAGGACAGCACTATAGGAGGAAAAAACACCCTTACTGCACTCACAGACACTAAATACATATTCTGTATCATATACAGAAAGTGCCTTTATAGAGCTTGATGATCAAGCAATTCCTTTACTAGCACATAAGCACAAAAAACCACAGATGGAATAAATACTGAAAAACATCTGGATATATATTTACCATGATTTAATTTATTCCCAGTAGAGATAGATTTCACATTGCAGGGATGAAGGCAAAAACTCCAGAGTTGGAAGAAAGCATTAGTGATGTTGCAAACAAAAGATTAGTCAGCAAATACTGACTCTGTATCAGCAGGTGGACTCTGTGTGAGGCAATCCAGAATTAGAACATTGGGAGGATTTGATGTAGAAATTCAAAGCGCTTGCTGTAGTAGGCAAATATCTGGTTATCACTAGCTTAAAAAATAAAAATAAAAAAAAAGTTGTTCTTAGCTGGTTCTTTCTAAAAGTCATTTCCTTCAGCCTGGTGGTTTAGAGTCAAGGCTCACATTTCCATGTAAGTCTGTGGAACAGCATAAGTTTACATAAGTGTTTGGCCCCTTGTTTCTCTCTGTCAAAGACACTTCTCTCCTGATTTTTGAATTTAGCATTAGAAAACTGTCCAGATCTGGTCTTTTAGATTTTCTGTGTTGTCTAGTACATCTGTCTAAGGAAATATATGAATCCCTAATAGAATAGAAATGTACACCCGGCTTGCTAAATCTTCTCCCCTCCCCTCTTTTTAAGATCATTGAAATGAACTTTTTATTAACACCTGCATTTTATCAATTTCTACCCACTCATGAAATGTCGAGAAGGGGGAAAATTCAAAGCTAATAATAGCTTTTCTTCCTTCCGGGTAAATTCCACCTCATTGGCATAATTTCTGAAAAGGATGTAAAATGAGACTGGAAGACATAGCTCTCCAAAAAAATATATTCCTTCTTCTGTACCATTATTTCTGAAATTTGAGATTTTTAACTTTAAATTAAAATCTCCTTTGAGAAGCCATTACCAGCTTCTTTCTAAAAGATTCTGGATGTGCTTGAAGCTTTGGTGGAAATTTGCAAGGTACACAGTGAATTTGTGAAAGCAGGAAATGAAAAAGCTCAGCATTGGGACAGACTCTGGAGCATTTGCATTCTCATATTTAAATATTTGCCTGGATTATATCTGAGCTATATCTTTTAATTCACTGTAATTTTTCTGCGTTCTCCATAATTAATGGTACTCAAGACAAAACAATGTTTACATTATTTCAATATATCAACATATTATGTTCAAACTCATGTTCCTGTGAATCAAAAAAACATACAAAACAAAAGCCTAATAACCTCTAGAAAGGAGGACAGGAAAGGGAGAGGAAAAAAAAAAAAAAAGAAAACAGGGACCTACTTTGCAGTTCCTGATGGACTGGTGCAATACAATGAAGCTGGTGTATTCAATATAACTTTTAGAATAATTGCCTGGGAGGTAACCAGAAGAAGTACATTTTACTTTATCATGGTACATAAATAAAAGGGCGGACTAATTAATCATATAACTTACTAAAAGTGCTTTTTATTTTGCCATTTAGTATGCCAGAAAGATCATTTTCTTTAATGTATATACCCAGTATTAACATGATTTAATCCATCATGTTCTGTATTATGAAATTACTTTGTTTTACTCCCTGATCCAGCTGAAGATCATTAACCCACACTATTCTCTAAGTCATATATCATTTGAGGGTATTACCTCATATAGCAAAAAAGCTACTTCCCTTGGTTTATACACTCTAACTACAAAATCATTTTTTCTGGATGTTGCTGACAAGTAGAGCTGTTTTCATTAGAAAGCAGATGGTTCACTCTTTCAATTTTGTTTTACCTTCATAGAGTTCTTTGCTGCCATCCACCTCATTGTTTGCCTCTCACAACATCCACATCCATATTCCAGACCTACCTATAAAATGTGCTAAACATTAGTTTGCCTTCCCCCAAGACCTCCTCTTTTAATGCTTCATGTACTCTGCATCCTCACTTCTTGTAAGTCAGTCTTCAAAAAGCAATGAAAGTGAAGCCAATCATCTGAACAATAGCTTAAGCTCCCACAGGTTTGCAGGTGTCTGTAGCTGAGAGTGCCAAAGATGTAATTTACACATTCAGATTTGAGGTTGGCCCTGAAGTCATACTGCTACTGAATTTCCTTCTGTATAGCTTTAGAGCAGAATCTGGCCTTCTATCATTTCTTGTAGTTTGCAGTTTTGGTGTTTTTGACATAGATTATTTCATCCTCCAAGTCTATACAATGAACTGCTTGGGCTGCCCTTATACCTTGGGTGCATGGTAGGTATTAAATGTGTACATGATAAAGTATGTAGCAAGGGTCACTGTCCTAAAGACAAGCATTACTTATGTTATTCTTTTCAGAGTTAGCAACATGTGAATGTTATCTTGCAGTAGAGCTGGGAGAGATGCAGGCCTGGTTGTCTAAACAACATCAATCCAAAGGTAAACACTCACTTGAGATTTCTGAATATGTGGCTTCTGTGAACTATGGTTCTCCTCCCTCTTTAAATTCATGTATTTGGATATTTCTTGAGTAACTAGCTATGTCAGCTACCTGGGTATAAAAAACACTGTTAGTTTCTGGAATACATAGAAATATATTTTCTAGAAGTCAATTTCTGTGCTGTGCCCAGCTCATGTAGGAAGCAGCCATGAAATTAGTCCATTCAGCAACCATGAAAAAATACAGGAGTGAGAATATTGCCATACATCTCCCTTGAGGAGCTCATAAATTCAGGGATTTGTGTTAAAAGAGCTGATGTGCATTTTCCTAGGGCTCCAAACAGGGACTGTAAGTGATAGAGGCTTTCTGGCATGTTATCCTCATGTGTGATTCATGGTCCATAGCAGAGATAAAGGAAAGGCAAGGCGGGAGGATTCTTTTGGTCTTTGTTTTGCATTTTATGCTTCTAGAGGCTGATAAGTGGATTAATTTTTTTTAAAAATGCTACTCTTTTTATGTCCTCTATTTTGTGGGACCATAATTAGTGCAGTTTGGAAGAAACATTCCAGTAATCCAGTGTCATATTGTTACTGTGTGATTTTATCACTTCAAACCAGTCATTCCCTTTTCACTATCATTATACAATTTATTTCAGCAGAGGAAATAGAATTTTGGATTTTTTTTTTTTAAGAATGCTTTGGGAAAATCATATTTGTTACATTACCGATGAAGCAAAAACATGTAGCGCTCTTGATAGTCCGAGGAGACTTGTTTTCATTCTCTTGAGATCTGCAAATAACAGAAATTACGTGCTTCTGTTTGCTTTCCACAGGCACGTTGGAGACTGGCTAACTCAAAATTCTGTGTAGAAATGCGAGGTTATTTTAATGAGTCACCACAGGTTCTGATTTAAAAGCCTTTATAAATATCTTAGCATAAACATCCAGTTAAGCCATATAGTTTCTTTTGAGTTAAAATGAAGCCTGGGTAGCTCGTGAAGATGTTTCTTGATATTTTTAGAATAAATAAATAAATAAAATATTTTGAAATTGTTTCCCTTCAAGGAGCAGAAGTAATACTTGCTGAGTTTCAGACTGGTTTTAGTTACCTCTAAGTATCTGCCTTGAGAAGTAGACTCTCAGTGAAATGAGGAGACTAAATGGTCTCACTGCTTAAATAGGAAGCCCCTTATTAAAGATTAAGTCCTAAGAGGTAAACCATCATTACATAACTTCAGTTCTTCCGTAGTGTATATGTTTTCATTTTGATCATTCTACACTGAGGACAATACTGAAACATTGTAGTAATATATTCAGACCTGCTTTGTATTGTTTCATCTGATTTCTGCTGTGTCCATCACAAAGTCCATTCTTCTTATAGTCTGGGGGGGTTCACAGATTTTTTATTTTTTTTTTTTTTCCCCACATACTTCCTAACTCATGTCAAACTTACCTTTTATTATTACCTTCTTATAGTTGCCATCTGAAAAGATGCTCTCTTCTTTACTCACAGTGAAAACTAATATAGAACTTGGCAAGTATAAGTATACAGTGTTAAAGGGGATATTTGATTTTGTTAATTTTAAGGACAACCTATTCCCTAATCTTAAAATGTATTGTAGTTGCAAAACAATGGTCCTGAATAAACAATTACTTTTTTTCTTGTACAATTTTCACTGAAATTGTAGTAAGAATAAAGATCTGTAATGAACATGATTACAAAATTCAAAGAAAAGTAGATCTGCATTGGTTCCAAGTATTGTCATTGAGATGAACATCAAGGACAACACCTAGTTATAGATTAATAATCCATGGTACAAAGAGTTCTGAACAAATTGGGGAAAAAAACATAAAGTTACAATATTAAGCGAAGCCAAGGCTGAAGGTCAGTCTGCAGTAACTAACCATGCTTAGTTACATTATTTTCAGTGATGACACAACATTTAAGCTATTGGACTTGGCACCACACACAGCCATGCATATTGTACGGAGCAAAGAGCTATGCGGTTGGTTGGGATTGATTTTTACATTTCTGTTTATAAAGTCTATGGACTCTGGTCTGCTCTCAGTCAAATGTAGCCTCAGCACCCAACCTGAATAAACCTTACAGACATAATCCAGCTGCAAATAAGATAAGGTAAAAATAGTAGGTGCAAGTGCTGCTGCTTAGACATTATGAGCCAGAAACTGAAAAGGGTAAGGCATAAAGACATATTATCTTCTGCAGAAGGAGCTGGGTGCAGCTCTCACTGGGGATTTTTGGAGGTATTGCCTTTACATGGTGAAGTCTCTGTTGCAGAACTTTAAACTCCACTCGTTCATGTGCACAAGGTTGCCAAAGTGATGAGACAAGAACAGACTGCACAGTCTTCAGAGTGGATAGGTTAGTCCACACTGAAGTACGTGCAGCTCCAGCTACAGTGCCAGAAATCCCCCAACTGTCCAGATTAAAGTTAGCCTGGGCATGTCTACACAATCTGGAGTGTAGCCCAATCCATAAACAGCCTCACAGGCCATTGCTCTGTAGACAGCACAGACCCTGGTTTTGCACCCGGTTTTGGTTGTAGAGGTGAACACTGTGAATAGTATTAATTGCCTTATGTCCAAAAGGAGATTTCTATGCCACTACCAAGTTCCCCAGGACAGCTTGCCAGCTATGATAGTGACTCTGTTGAATGGAGTTACCCTGAGCTTCTCTAGATACCATAATCTACTCCTCAAGCTATCACTTTATCACATGGGTTTTCTTATAGTAGGTAACTTTCATCTTCTGACAGTGATGCCCAAGTGATTTAAGAATTTACCTCCAGTAAACTGAGAGAAAAGATGGATTTTTTTTGTTTATGCCTTTGAGTGCTCCACAGAATGTGATTTAGCACTGATGTCACCTAAGCCATTTTTTTTTTCTGCACAAGAGAGTATTTTACAACTACCAAATTCTGTAGTTGAAAGTAAGTATCAAAACAGAAAAAGGATACAACAACAAAAAAGTAGTACTGTGAACTGTTGGTACGAGACTTTTTTTTTTTTTAGTGGTTAGTGGTTTTGCTTTAACAATTATGAGCTTAATATACCTAAAGCTTCCATCAGTTTTTCTAGCCTTGATTTTGTCTCTATTTGAATGGTAACAGTATAATTACATAACATTATAAAGCATTGAACTCTGGTAAAATAATTCCAAGCAATACAAATGAGAAGTCATAACACAGTATCTTGACATGTTAAACCAGAAAATTTAAATATACCGAGTGCCACTCTAGGATTTGTGTGTGAGAGTGACTGTACAGGCAGTGCCTGATTTTCACATAAAACAGATGCAGAAATTTCACCTGTTATTCTACGGCAATAAGTTATGTACACTCTTCAAGATTATATCAAAAGCAGTTGGAAAATGTAAACTATTAAATGTGATCTAATACTGGACAATAGCTATGTATAAAAAAAGGTCATTTGCATTTATGAACACTATTCAACTTCCATGTATGTTTTCCTGTTTTCAATTAACAAATTGACCTTTTTAAATTCATAATGAGGTATGAAATAAATGAGAGAGTACTGAAGGTGAGTCATTCATTAATCATAAGCAAAACAGGGCCCAAATCAAGACACAGGAGCACAAATTGTAAAAGTAATAGGTTGCACAATCATTGTATTTAATATTAACTATATTATGTTTTTCATGTGAGTTCTGAGAAGTTGATTTTTTTATGTGTACGTGAAACTAATCCAAGGTAAATCTTATTTCTCAATATTATTTTATCCTAGTGGCTGCCCTCTTGTTAAAGTAGAAGACATGAATTCTAGCTTGTCATGTTATTAGAAAGATTTAATAGAAGGGCTTAGCAGCAACCTTTAAGCCTACTGAAACTTTTGATTTACAGTACTCCACTTTTGACTAGAACGTACTGAATCATGTAACTACATCCTCTTCTTGTTTGTCATGGCCGATCTCCCATGAAGGACATAAATTCACCTGGAATTGGTTGTTTGGGCCAAAATAAATTGTTGTTCATATTTGGCTGTCACAGAAAGACAGACCAAGAACTATTATTTGAACCATTCTGGACCTTTATCCTTCAAGAGTTCACTCCAGAGTGATTACACAATGTGCAACAAAGTTGTTCACAATTTACAGGTGATGTATTTAAATGGTTGAGATAGCTCAAATGGATATAATAATAATAATTTATTCCCCTGTGTCAGATTTCTATTAAAAACACAAGAATAAACTAGTCTGGAGGAAGATAAGGTGGACTGGTGACACAACCAAGAGTCAACTAATTTAAAAAAAAAAAAATCACTGAACAGATGCATTTCCCTCTTCCATACACATTTGTTCTCTCATTTGGGTGCAGCTAGTATTGATCCTTGTTATTTCAGAATTTGCTGGACCAACAGAAAAGAGAGGAGAAGAGCATAAAATGAGAACCATGCACATAACTTACAGGAAGGTACTGTTGTGTTTTGCAGCCCCCAATGTGATATCCATTCACACTGCTGTCACCTTTGTACACTTGTCACCTTTTTACATTTTATAAATTATATCGGTGTTAGATTCATGCAGTGCTTACAGCATTCTTTCCTTATGTGAGGTGTTAAACCCAATAATTGTTAGTTGTGTTTTCTTTTCTAAAGAAATATAAAGGACATGATATTCAATAACTAGATCTAAATGAGATTTTAGGATTGATGGGTTTAGGGAGGAAAAAAAAAAGTCACCAAATTTAATTCTGAATCGAATGGTTTTGTGTTAAACTGAGGAATTTGCCCAAGTCTGTTAAAAATTGTACATTCCACTCAGGCCTATGTAAGTCGGGAGATCCCTGTAACAAATTTACCTTCCTTTTAGATGTGGATGGTTTAAATGTGGTGCTCAGGTTTAGATTCCGGAGCAAATAGGTTACCTATGATATTATCATTCCCAGGAATAGATTGCCAAGCACTGCCTTTTTCAGGCAATATGGTTAAAGGGTTCACCCTGTCCCCAGTGGTCCTGTGCTTGACTGCTTTTCCCAAGCTCCAGATCAATCTTTAACCCTTCACATTTAAATTAGGATGAATACCATGGGGAAAAAAGAGGAACATAAATACTTCTAAAATCCAAGCAAATGGGATTTCTCACTCTTCCCTCTCCTAAACAAGACACTTACAATTATGAAACCTGTGAAATCTTCTCTATGCTGAAACAATTATTTTTAAATTTTTTGAACCAATCTCTAACTTTCCAGCAGTATCTATTTCTTTTCTCCAAGTAGTCTTGTAATGTTGTTGCAGAGCCTTCAACCCAGTACTAGAAACATTTTGCTGTGGACCTGAGCAGCCTGTCATGTAGAAAAATTTGAAAAAAATCAGCACATATAAGAATATTTTGCCTTTTGTAGGTGCCCTCACCCTCTTCTTTGCACAGTATCTTGCACAAATAAGTTCTCTGAATCTGAGTTGTTCTTCCTCTGTACGTCCCAGAATCCAACTTCGCAGAGCTTCTGTTGTTTTGCTTTCAGAGGCTGTTCAGGCAGCAGAGAGGGATGGTAACTTTATATCCAGAAGTTAAAAGGTGAAGAAGAGTTTGGCTTTGGGGGGAACTTGGGCTTGTTCATGTTTTCAGCACATTCAAAATTGCTGGTAAAATGTCTACAAATGTATTCATGAAACATATCAAAGTTGAAGGAATGTATTTTAAGCTAACGCCCCCTCCTAGGCTAATGATTAATACTGTGAGAACTCAGCTTGGTATTTATTGTATCATCACACAAGTAAATTGAACTCCAAACAAGTATTTTCTTCTTTTTTTTTTTTTTTTTTTTTTTTTTTTTTAAGTATGCAATGCCAAATGATTAACTTCTTTGGTAGAGGATAGTAAAAACATGGGGTGGGCAGTGCCCGTTGAATCTTTGTTCAGATTCATTCATCCACACTCTGTGTGGTATATAAAGGTTATAGATCTTATAGAAGAGGGCTTTCTGTGTCCAGTGCAAAATCTAAATAATTAAAGAAAAAACAATTTTCTGCTTTCATCACTGTATTAATAAAAAATAATCCTTACATTCTACATCCATTCCTTGCTTGTCATAGTAAACTGCACCTTCTGTTATCTACATGTATGCAATGCTGTTTATTTCCTGTGGGAATTAATTTTTGAATTATTTTAAACAGAGGAGGACTGAAGTACTCTGTATCTTAGGTGCTCAGAAACTTCAATATTAGATTTGTCTCACATTGAGGCTTATCAGGTAGTTTTGTGTTTGAGTTTTATACATATTCAATTTTTAATGTTGTTCTGCTCTTTTTCTTTGTCATATATTGAACAAAGGTTTTTAGAAATTGAAAGGGAGGGTTTTTATATGATAATTTGTCATTCCATTGTAAATAATAACTATTACATACTTCTCTCTTGAAAAACAGATGGAGCTATAAAAGTGGTGTAAGTAAAGTAGAACTCAGTAGAAAGAGAGGTTAAGTAGAGCTTGTTTTAAAATTTGGGAAATTCGTTTTTGGTGTTTCCAGCTTAAACTACTGACAAAGGCCTTCAAAAAACAGCCTACTTGTTCATTTGAGCCTTAGGAATATGCTAACACAAAGAAAAAAAATGCTGATTCTTGAGTTAAAAAAAAAAAAAAAAAAGACAAAAAGGCAAGTAGAGAATATCCTGTAAAAGCATGTATTAGTTGGGAGAAAAGATCACCTGAAAATGTCTTTGAAATTTTACTTTGTGTCAACAAACATGGCTAATTCAAAAGTGGTTTTCAATAGACCAGTCAAAGGCACTTTACTCATCTGCTTTCCTGACAGATTTCAGTTTTATCATAAACATATCAGCACTGTAACTATTAGAAAATCAAAACTTTTAACCTTAATTCTGTTAGAAGGGTGTTTTACTTCGCTTTAAGGTTCAAATTCTGTTGTTCTGCAGTTCCCAATTTTTTCATGGTAAACTAGCCACGGTTTAGATCATCAAAGGTGTTTCACCTAATTTTCCTTATATCATCTGATAGTACATGGCAAAGTTATTTAGATACAAATAAGCCTTGAGAATATCATCAAATCCATTCTAATTTCATTCATGCCTTGGAGATAATAATTTAAAGAGCTAGTCACTGCTTGCAATTAAGCATGGAGAAAATAGATCCGTCCCATAATTTATGTCTGCAAAGGTTGGGCTGGATTTGTAATTAATGTTTGCTCCTTTTAATGAAATACTCCAAAGGTCTGCACTTCTGTCATTCATGGAGGTAATTTTTCAATTGATTAGTAAAATAATACTTGAAAAGTAAATGCAGCTGCTTTAGCACAGAAATGTCTTAGTCAAGTAGAGACAATGATTGGAGTGCTAAAAAAATATCATTTCAATACAGTAGAGACTGGAGTTTTACTCCTCCAGAATTCAGAACTCCCACTAAAGACAAAAAAAGGAAAAGGTAATTAAACCTCCAACAACTTCTTCAGCATGCTTTCATCCACTTTAATTCCTGGGTGGTTTTCAGCATAGTTAAATACTTGTAGGAACACATGCCTGAACTCTGCATTTGTGCAAGTGAAATATGTCTGGAAGGCACATGTTATAGCAAGACATAATTTTTATATTTGTGTACCTTAGTATTTTTGAGGGTGTGAGTAAATCATTCAATATTGGGATTTTTTTTCTGTTTTGGATAAACAAAATCTGACAGCTCGTTGGGATTATATTCTGATTTCCTTTTCAGAATCAAACTTTTTCAAGCCTGCAAAATTGCAAGACTTGAGAGTTAGGGTCCTGCAACTGCTCTCTTAAAAGTCTTGTAATATCCTTTCTACAAAACAGCCACTTCCAAAACAAATGAAATAAAATAACAACCCACCTCTGTCTGCTTTCAGGGAACAGATAAGGATTTTGTTTGAATTAATCACTCCAGAAAAGGTGTTTGATGACTACTTCTGTTTTGTTAATTTAGTCATTTTGCACAAAGGATTACTATTCCTATACTACAAGAGACCTCACATTATGTAGTAGTGAACTTTCTGAGAATTGACCGTAAGTCAGACTAGACAAAATGCAGAGCAGAAGCCACAGTCTATGCTAAATTTCTTGAGGGCCCCAAACATGGCAGTCCAAGAGGTTTTGAACCTCCTGTCATCTGGGACAAGGACTTGCTTTCAGAGAAATAAGCAGGAGAAGTTCATAAATGTGGCGAAAGCAGCTGTTGTCCAGTGCTTACCCTAGAGGAACAGAATAATTGGACAGTGGAGTGAGGGGGTATGTGTCATCTGATACAGGAGGACAAATGAGTCAATGTCTCATGCTTCTTCTGGCCAATATAATTACTTTGCATCATATTTGTAGGGCCAACAAATTATCCAGTCACAGCTCTTCTCAGTTATGGAAAAGGAAAAGGCTTCTGTTCATGAAAATATACTGTGGCTTCTGCATAGCTGAGTCTTTTCTGCTGCTGAAGAGGACTTGATTTAAAGGCTTGTTTCCTCAGTGTTTCCTCACTGATGTGCTTTAGGTGGCAATGTCTGGACCTTTGCTGACACTGGCTGGGTCAGCAGGCAGCTGCTGTGAATCCCCTTGGAGGTGCTCATATCTTCCTGTGCACCGGACCATGTATGACTTACACTCTGGGTGGGCAATACCATTTAACACCTCACTATAGGACTGCTTCCCAATCACAGCACTCTGAGAATGACTGCTTGGCATTTCCCTATCCAGAGCAGAAAGCACATGGGCAGTGATCACTGCTACATGTAGCAGAGAAGGCTTCAGGACTCAGATCTTCTGCACATCTTCGAAGAAAAAGACAAATGGTTGGAAGTGAGGTGTGGGTTAGAAGTGCTGTTGCGCTAAGCCTGTGGGCCACAGGAGTGGTGGCAGGACACACTGTCAGCATGTGGACGTTGTTTTGATACTACATATGTTTATCATCAGTGTATTATCTTGTCCTTCCAAACATTTCACTTTGAGGGTAAAAGTTTATAGTTTTAACAATTCTAAGAATTTGAATCATCTGAAGGATCGAAAGCATGACCAAAGTGACACCTAAGGATTCTTAAAAATCCAGACCTTGAACTTAGTATAGCTCCCATTAAAGTCAATGGATGTTGAATTGGTCTTTAAATCTTTTTGCACACATCCTGACATCACTGATACTTTGCCATTGACCTCATAGGGTCAGGATTTCATGCTAAAAGCCATAAAATGACACTGACATGTCATCATTGCTATCTTGGATCAGATTCATAACAGTGACCCAGGATAGAAAAATCTGCGTAATCCATTACTCCTGTGCACCTACCCAGCACTGTCTTGCCACCCTGTACCACATTTGGAGAGAGGAAATAATTTTGAGGTGCCTTTATTTTAGATAAAATAAAGAAGAATGGAAAAATCCATGGATTCACCTTATTTAAAGCCTCTATGTAAATTCTTGATTATTTTAAAAGAATATAATTCAGAAACTCTCATTTGGAAATGCAGGGGTTTTGTTGTGGTTTGTGGTTTGTTTTGTTTCTTTGTTTTGGGGTTTGTTTTCTTTTTTTTTTTTTCCCCAGTAACTATTCTAAAAAGTCTTTGTATTAAAACTGGAAGGCAAAATTCATATTTATAGCTGCTTCTGAACTAAATGTTTATGATTAACAATGAAAACTGTGAAGAGTTTATATATAATTCCTTAATGATTATTAATGAAATAATTAAAGACCAGCTGGAAAGATAATCTGGGTTAATAAAAGGAAATCAGGGGATGAACCAATTTCCAAAATGTAAGAGTACCTGCAGTATGCAATGGATACCACCATTTATAGACAGTATAATGATAAAATACAAAACTACTGCCTGCTATGAAACTGCTTTCAAGATTGCGAAATCCAAAATATTGGCTGTGCATTCTAGATGAAAAAAAAAAAAAATAGATTCCAAATTCATAGATATAAACATACAGAAAAATCTTATTTAAAACTCATGTATGAAATAATATTATGACGTATAACATGGCAGATGTTAACTTAGCAGATTTTTGATGCTGTAGAAGAATCAGAACCAAAATCTGTTGCTGGTTAGAATGAAAAAAAAAATCTGGAATAACTTTAATTCAGTAGAATTCCTTGAATTTGCTGAAACAGAAGCTTTCCCATGGCCGTACTCTGTGTATTCCTCTAGAAACACAGAGATAAACCACATGAAAATCATGGTCACAGAAATAGAGAATTACTGAAAAATAAAAACATTCTCATCTTATTAAAGAAGAAATTGAGCTCAGCAAAAATTAAGTAAATTCTAGTTGCATGAGTATCCCTCAGATTTGTTGGATCACTGGTGTGGCAATTTCTAATTTCTTGATAAGCATAACATAGAAAATTTGTCATCTCTGTCCTTTCTGCTAGCCCCTGTTAAACTTTGCCCTACATTGCAACTTTTATGTGTTTTTACATTTCCAAATAGAATTTTATCACATAATAATGAGCTATATCGTGGACTCTGACAGCTTTTTTGGTCGTAAGCTGCATATTTTCCTTTTGTACTGCACACAACTGGCAGTTATTGAAAACACATACACAAACGTGTTAGCTGGGATCTCATGATAATGAGTTGATAAGAAAAGAAATGTATGCTTTTGGTAAAGCCCATCTAAGCAAATTGTCCAGGAAATTTCTACCAGCTGCTGCTTGCTATACACTGGGCCAACTGGAGTCAGTGTAATACTCTGGAAGCAGGTGTGAAACCCTGGAAAACAACTGTGAAAAGGTGAGCCTGTTACAGAAACTATACAACAGTGAAGGCAATCACAGTAGAGTTAAAGCAGTGCTATTAAATAATGAGCAATAATAGGTGACTGCCTGTTCTAAGTCCCCCTATAAAGCATCTGCTACCTGCTGCAGGCTAGAGGATTAATTCTGAAACATGTAATTTAGCCAAGGAGCAGACTTCAGTCTATTCAGTCTTCAGCAGCAAGCAAATTGGTAGCAAATGCTTTGGCATAGGTTATTGCATTACTTTGTAGATAGTCATTCTGTCCAGTGCTTTACAATTCTATTTCTTCTGTTTGGTAAAGCTTGGCACTTTGTATTCCTCAGCCCAATTTATTTTGTTACTTAAAACTTCTGAGTTTTTTTGATTAATTTTTTAATGTCTGTTTCCTGTTTCTAGGACATTTTTGAACCCCACACCCATGAACTGCCTGGTGAGGTAAGTTCTTGTCCTTGTCATTCAAAGTCTGCATCCTTACTTTTAAATTTGTTGATTTTGCTCATTATATTTGTAATAGAGTCATATTTTTAAACATATATTGTATGAAGAGGGAAGGGAATACAGAATCACACTCCTCTGCTTGGTATATGTTAAACAGGCAATTTTTTGCCTACAAAGCCTTTAACTTCTGCAACTGCTAATTGTACTTATCCATGCATGCAGTTACACAATTTACATTGCAGCTATGCTAGTTGAGGCACTCGGCTCCTTGTGTGATTTTAACACATATTTGCACAGCTACCAAGCTTTTAAGAGCAGGTCCACACTGCATCTTCTGCGTGGCTAATATTGGAAAGCAAATCACCTGCTACCACTATTAGTAACATTCAGCTGAGAACAATGCATAGATTAAGGTAAGGGTAGAGACGTTGGAAGTGTTAGCAGAAGGTGTTACATGAGAGAGAACTGTTATTCTGGCAAAGACTGTGTTCCAAATAGAACAAACCAAATCCTTTGCAGAGATGCAACAAACAAGTATCACTGTGAAGCTAAACAAGATGCATGGGACAAACTGTATCAAATGCTCGGTTTGGATCATAGGCATTGTAAGAGCTTTTCTATTTAAAAATGTTCAATTATTATAACCCCTGTTAACTTGTTTTCATAACTTTCATCCTAGTGATAGACTTGTTACCCTACTTTAGGTAGGGTATTGCATGTATTTAAGTACAGGCATAGCTTCAACTGGAGCTGATCTCCTTATTAAAGCAGTGTATGTTAACATTTGGAAATGGAAAAAGACCTGATCATGTTTTGTGCAGACTTGGTTTTTCCTTCAGTAAGACTTCTGTTTGTTGAATAGTTGCAGAACTTGAGATATTAGGAGTACTCACATTGCTTAACTTTGTTTCTCTGACCTCTTTCTGAAGGAGTCTACAGAGACTAATTTAGAAACCTCCCTCACATTCCTAGAAGAAAGTGGTGTGAACATTCTTGTCTGTGTCAAACTGCACTCCGAGTGCATATATTGACTTTACTGGAGTGTCTTGGGCTTTCCCTCACTTACTGAGATCTTGGTATCCTATGAGTTTTATGCAGATGAACAACCATGTCAGGAGTGGTATAATATTTCCAAGGAAGGTGTATTTTAACACTGGTTAACTGAAAGCTTTTAACTGTTTGTTTCCCTGTTAACATTCGTGAAAGCATATATTTATATCATAGAATCATAGAGTGGTTTAGGCTGGAAGGGACCTCTGGAGGTCATCTAGTCCAACTTCCCTACGCAAGTAGGACATCTCTACCTAGGGTAGGTTGCTCAGAGCCCCACCAAGCCTGATCTTGAATGACTCCAGGGATGGGGCCTCCACCACTTCTCTGGGCAGCCCATTCCAGTGGTCTATCACCCTCATATTAAAGAATTTTTCTCTACTATCCAGTCTAAACCGATCCTTTCCCAACTTAAAACCATTGCTCCTTGTCCTATCATTACAAACCCTTTTGAATAGACCTTCCCCTGCCTTCAT
>JAAGNO010011047.1:66093-77149 GCA_033439905.1 Ceryle rudis | reverse complement strand
CTTCTTTTTTACCCTTTTTAAAGATGGGCACAATGTTACCCTTTTTCCAGTCACAAGGGACTTCACCTGACTGCCATTACTTCTCAAATATTATGGAGAGTGGCTCAGCAACCACGTCAGCCAATTCTTTCAGTACTCTGGGATGCACCTCATCAGGTCCCATGGACTTATTTATGTTCAGGTTGCTCAGGTGATCATGAACCTTGTCCTTGCTTACAGTGGGTGGGACTTGTCTACCTGGTCCTTGTCCTGTTGGCCACCAACTTGAGGGCTGTGAGGAGAGGGGTTGCCAGTGAAAACTGAGGAAAAAAGGTTATTGAATACCTCAGCCTTCTCCTCATCCGTTGTTACTAATTTGCCATTGTTAATCACCGTGGGGGTACACCTTCTTTGACCTTCCTTTTCTGATTTAGATACTTATAGAATCCCTTTGTTTTTCTTTGTATCCCTCACCAAGTTCTGCTCTAGCCGTGCCTTGGCCTTCCTGACTTTGTCCCTACCTATATGCTATATTCTGAGCCCTTTCAAATTAATTTCCTGGGCTTCTCTAGGGGTGTGAGGATAGTGTAAAATGCACAGGTTTTCCTTGTATTCTGTATGAACACACTGGTATAATCTAGTAGCAACTCCCTTTGTGCACAAATTTTTAAGCTCTTGAAGTCAGTTTATCTGCATTAAACTTTGAGAAAAGAGTCAAGCCCTCTTTCCTTTTACTAGGAGTTTTTCTCAGACTGAAACATTTCCTTCCAGAATACCATGTAAATTTTTCTAAAAGAGGTGCTTTGCAAATAAGCTATTATGGTACTAAAGAAAACATTGATTAGTTTTAAATGGCAGCAACAATTCAAGTGCATGTAAAGACAAGTGCATTTGCTTTTGAGGTTAAGCCTCTAAATTTAATAATTGAAGGCAAAAATACAATAAGGTGCAATAGAAGAAGCTTCTGTGAAATGCATTATGCAATTACGACTGCCATAACTACAATTGCCTTACCAGATCATATTATGTTTTCTACTCAAACTGTTTTTAAACCAAAATATTTCCTTATTACTTTGTTCTTTAGAAATATGTACTATTTGGAAAAGGTTGTATGCTCTGTGTTGATTCAGGAAATCTGAAAACTCAAGATACTCTTCAAGTGAATATGGTATCCAGCTGAAGTGATCTATTTTTTTGTCTTTGTTGGCATTGTTTTTACATGTGAAACCCCTGGTTTTAGAGTATTTCTTTCCTAGTTCCCTCAATTAAATCATGTTACATTTTGCTTGATGTATACAAGAACAGAATTATTAGAAAACAGACTTTGGCTATGTATTGTGCAGCTTAATTCTAAAGAGATTCTTGACACTTTTCATACCTGGTGAATTGCATAAGACATCAGTTGTCTAGAGCAGAGCCTGATTGTACTATTCACACAGTTGGTGTGCTTGAAAGAAGCTATATGTTCTAAAAAGACCTCAAAGTGCACAACATGAAGCATCAGCAGCTTTATACCCCTTTGACAAAATGAAGGTTTGATTCCTCTGAAGTTGCAGGAAACTTTGGACAGCAATAGGAATCTTCACTCAATGTGAACACCCTAAGCCATTCTTCTTCTAGTCTGTAATACTATTCCAGATCTGGGAGTACTTCTGGGGAAAACATGATGTATGAGGATGGGCAGTAAGAGTAGGGTTGGAATGAAATTGTGATGGCTCTGTTTACATAGCTGAATTTGTTGCAAGAGGGATTACTATAACCTGTTCTCTATCACATAAAATAGGACTTAAATTATAGTAGCAAAGATTCAGATTAGACTTTAAAAGAATAAGAAAATGACTCAACTTTTATAATAGTAAGATAATAAATGACTAAAATATACTGCCTGGGAAATTTTTAAGTTTCTGTCTTTGGAGATCTGCAAGAACAGGTTAACCAACATCTGTCTGGAATTTATACAGTTATACTTGTCCTAACTTCCAGTTTATTTTTCTGTTATCCAAACAGAACTTCTGTGTTGCCAGTCAGAGTTCGGATTCTGGGTTTGGCCCATGTGGTTCTGGCTTTATGCAGCTTCATGAGTAGCTATCAGTTACATGATTTATATAATGTGTAACTGAAAATATAAAGGGACCACTGACAGATAGTAAACCATACATTATCTTTCAGATCATAGACTCATGGATACATTCGTGACTTTTTGTTCAGTTTCATTTTTGTGTATGCAAATGTGTTATCTTTGCATGACTTCTGCATACTTTGTTCATTGGTTAGGTGTTTAAAATACTGTTAAACAAAAGATAGAAATAATATTCAGTGTGAAATATTTAATTTTTTTTTACATTTACATCCCCACTTAATCCTTGTAGCTCATGGAATTTCTTACAAGCATTAAAGTAAAAGCAAGTATTCAGAAAAGCTGTGAGATCAAAAAAGGTAACAAGCTTCCAGACTGCCATAGGAGGTCAAGCCATACCACATAAGCAGGTGAAGAAACAGACATGGCATGTAGAAAGCTAGGAGGATGCTATGGCATGGCATGCTGGGGTGGCATTGTTCGATGAATATAGATATGAGGGAGAGTCTAATAAGGAGATAGTGGAAAAAGTGAAGATATATGAAGAACTGTAAAGGATAGGGAAGGTGAATTTAAAGCAGTGAATTATGCCCCAAATCAGGATTCTAGGAACTGAAATTCCACTTTCCGTCTTGAAAATGGAAGAATGGATGACAGAGAAAGTAGGTATGTTAACCCATGTCTGGATTAGGCATAAAACTGTCGTCAGGAGAGGTGGGGGGAAGATGTCTGGCTAATGAAGGAGTTTGTTAGTAGAAACTATAGTCTGATCCAGAGTTCAGGGAGTTTGATGTAGTTCCTATAAGAAGCACTTTTTGTGGTTGAGGTAGGGTTTCCTCATATGAAAACCTATTAAACAGGTTAAAGTATAAAAGTGAAGTGTGTTAAGAATAACTTTCTGCAAAGAAAGATTTCCCAAGAGTCCCTTGTTGTTCATCATTAAAAATGTGGGGTGTAAATTAGAAAAGAGATAGTTTGATACAGCCATTTAGTCAGTGTTTGTCTCAGTTTGCTCAAATCATAGCTATAGCTCCTCTGTGTGCAGCAGCTCTTCATATCTCATACCAAATTATCTAAAGACATGCAATCTATTTTCTTTAGATGCTAGTATGTGCATACAGACATGTACACACTCATTTGCAGTGATTTCTGATCTAGCTTAGTTTTGTAAAGACCTCCAGCTCAATAGCATTAAAGATGATAAATGAATATATAAATCTAAGGGGAAAGAACTAAAGTTAATAGTGAACTTTTTTGCATAAAATAACCATGGTTTCCAGCATTTTACAAAGAGGTCCCTTCTTAGCTTAATGCATGCTGATAAAGATCAGTCTATACAACATTTCCCTCTGATCTCACCACCCCATATCTGCAGTTTTTCCTTATTATGTCTATTCCCCTTAAAATCCAATTTTCTAGTTATACTAGTGTTTATTAAAAGCTTGACTGTAAGGTCTTTGTTTACCCAAAGATCTATTTTTATCATAACTGTTTATAATGGTTAAACCTCAACAACTTAAACACTTTACACAAAATAATGTATTTTCAATAAATTGAAATATTAACCAATCATATGTAATGGTTCAGTTCTAGCAAAATGATTGCTAGAAATCCTTGGGGTTTCATATAAATTGAATACTGTATTGACTGACCAGGCTGCACTCGAATTACATTGCATTTGGATCAAAAAGCATAGAAAAAGTTCTCATTATAGTTCCCTGACATTAATTTGAGCATTTTTATATGTGTGTCCTATTAAGTACTTTAAGTGCTTTTTGATAATTGTGCTTTGTAGTTTTTACAGCACTTCAGCCTATTCCCAGTTCAATTTCCTCTTTTATCCGATGTTTGAAATATTGATTTCTGACAGATAAAAGCAAACCTTATAATCTCAGCAGCATGCAATAAGTGAGTAAGACGGGGCTACAGAATGCATCAGGGAATGGTCATATTTGAAACCGTCTTTGTTTTATTACATTTCGTCAACAGAATTTACTTACCGCTTGCTGATATTTATGTAAAAGCAGGACTCTGATAGTTCAGTCATATTACCAGTTCCTGGTATACTTTTGCATTTAGTAAGATAAAAGAAGAAACTCCCTTGGTGGTTGATGATTGCAGCTGCTTAAACTGCTGTCAGCTGGCTTGAAGTAACTGTGATTTATCTTCTTCAGATTGTGCAGTGTCGTGTCCGAGAACTTCCAGAGTTTGCATTAAAAAGTGACAGAACATCAGAGTGCCAGAAGCTTCTCATATTGTGGCTCTGAAGGTAAAAGCAAGAGATACTATGCTTGTTCTGTGTTTGGGAATGCTATCCAAGCCCCCTGCAAAGCTCTTGTCACATGGAAAAGATCTTAAAGGAATGGATTGGAATTTTGAACATGGACTAAATACAATGACAAAATGCTAAGGCATATAGACTCAATGCTCTGGTTTACATATTTTGATGATGTCTCTACTGCAATTCCCAGAAACTGGAAAGCAGACTGAAGAATTCAGTCCAATCCAATTTCTAGTTGAGTAGTTAACAGTACCTTAGGAATCCAGTTTGCCTATATCTCCTTTTCATTATCCAGTGTAAGCCCTTTTGTGTTTTACAAGTAACATTTCATTAAACATCTCTACTCAGCTCCATTAGCACCCATAGTAAAAGAGCAGAATATATAATCTACAAGGAATTAGCTGCTTCATTTCTGGCAGTATTTCCCCTGAAGCTATGAAAATCGAGATCAGAATACTGGTTTAGAAGGTGAGAAAAGTACCTCGGTTTACACAGTAGCTTTGTCAATCAATAGTAAACCTATCAATGTGAGAATACAACAGAGTCCCCATCTGAAGACTAGGTCAGAACGAAACTCAGCATCTTTCTTGAGACATATATTTTTCAAGAGGGATCAATTTACCTGAGAACACAGGCAGGTAAAATAAATGAGGGGTGGAAATGATTTTTTAATAATTTAGACATTTCTGAAATGAACACTGAGATTTTATTTACTCTCAGATTGGCCATTGTTAATTCAGCCACATTTTTTTCTCAGTTCTGGAAGTACTTAAAACAACCAGATGGTTGTTGCATCTAGGCTTTCACACACTTGGGTATAGAATAGTTTTCATACAAAGGGCATTTAAAAATGTTATATTAGTGAATTTTGGTTGTTATGGACTGGAACTCCACCAGCCACTTAGCAGTTAAAGGTTTAATCTTTAGCAGTTAAAATTTTCTTTACTAAGCAATTAGCACTTAAAGTTTTAAGTGATAAGCATTTAACTGCATTCTGGAAATGCTGGGCTGGTGATAGCAAGACTTGGCAGGGTTCTGAGGGATGGCAAGCCTCAAAAAGAGATTTGGTTAAGGCTGTCAGGGAGAAAAGAGCTTCTGAGCTCCACAAGCCTTCATGATAGTTTATAGAGTAAAGGCTGATGGAGCAGAGGATGCTCAGTAGTAGAATGTACTAGAGATGGAGCCTGTAGGGAGCAAGAGAAAGCAAAGGAGTAATTAGGAAGGTGTGGTGGCTTAAGAGTTTTCATACAAAGTCAGAGCTAGAGGTCCTAGCTCCATCCAGACTCAGCTGCTGACACTGAGGCATGCTGTGATATTTATATGCCTTATAATGTAAACATAGGCAGAAGTGCTCTTGCTGGCAGAAAATGAGGACAGGCTGGAGTTAAGCTTTACAGCAAAGTTTCTTCAGTCATGATTTGGGAGTTGGGAAGCCTGAACCAGCAAGACTACAGAATTGAAAGAATTAAATATTTGCCAGTAAGAGTAAAGACTGGGAGACTATTGAATCATAGAATCATTAAGGCTGGAAAAGACCTCCAAGCTCATCAAGTCCAACCTTCTACCCCACACCTCTATGACCACTAGGGTTGAGTTGCATTTAACAGTAAATCTCATGATTGACTAGTCAAGTAAAAATCTGTAAGCCCCAAATATATCAAAATAATCTTTTTTTTGATGCTTTGGAATCCAACATTAACATGCTAGCTGCATCCAAGCCAAATGTCTGTGTTCCAGCAGACCAACACAGAAATGTGCATGCATATGCAGGTTAAATTCCTATACATTCCACATAAGCTGGTAAAGCACCAACACAAAGATTGTGCAGTGGGTGATATAACCATAGACAATCCCTATTAGAATTTCATAGGACCTATTTAGCATTTTTCAGATTGGATTGGTTATTTACAGTTCACTATTTAAAAAGAAAAAGCATTGGAGAAGGTTTATCTTTTAATAAATCAATAGCATTATGACTTCAAGTTCCAAAACCTAAGGTTAAGGCAGTTGCAGAAGCTGTCTCTTATAAAATATATTTATTATATTATATTGGATAGCTGAATGGAAAGTGCTTCTATGAAGAATTGGACACAATTAGAAGTAGAAAAGTGCAATGTGGAAAAAATAGAACTGGTCATTTTTGGTTGACTTTCTTGTGGAAATCAAGTTAAGAAACAAAGGATTGTATATGCCATCTGATATTTTCTAATGGCCTGTTTCAATCTGACATTGTATATAATGCTGTAGGCATTCACACTTGAGTGTTATAGCTCACAGAATTAGTCTAATATTTTAATCTTTGAAATTTCATCTTAAAATTTAAACCTCAATGTTTCATCTGATAGCATTGGACACACTGAACCAATTCTGTTAAACCTATGAGCTCTTGAACAGCCTCAGAAGACTAAAGTATAATATCCCTAACTTTGTATATGGGAAGGATTGTGTTGGCCTCCGTGGAATTACCTCTTGCTCAGATGCCTACTTAGTTGCTTTGTTTCTTGAGGGACAATGTCTTTGTGTAAAACAAGGAAAATTAAACAAACTAAATCATCAGGCAAGCTCAGAGCAAGTTCAAGTGTGCAAATGCCTGTGATTTAAGTGGACAGGTAGCTAGCCATGTGGATAACTATTTGACCTAAAATATCTCTAAAGGAAATCTGTCTCCATTTTCCACGACCCTTTGAAAATAAAATTGCTTCCAACAATAAACAAGTGTGGCAGTGAAATACTTCACCAGGTTCTGTTCTGGTGCTAAATAAATTTAAAAAAAACAAAACCTAAAAAACATTTAGTTACAGGCATTCAGGATCAAGAGGTTGAAATGCATCTAGGTTTTTTTTTCTGACATTGTAGTTTCTGTACTGAATTTATTTTTTTTTCTGTATAGAAAATTTTGGAAGAATGTTTTGAAGAGTTTCAACTAAAATGATTGGAATTTCTCTGTATAATGCATGCAGTCATTGAGTTCAAAATGCCTAATTTGTGTCTTTTGTGCATATGTTTAAAAGTTGGACAGTTCATTTGCTGCTTCACCCTTTATTGACTATTTAAAGCTGAACTTCAACACTCATCTGACACCCTACAGTCATTACATCTTTCAGTGCAAGTGCTTATTGTATGTTACAATATCACTAGTAACTTCTGTCCTCTATTACAATGCCAAAAAAACCCTACTGCATTTTGTGCCACTATAAAACATATATAGTGTGTACACTACAGGCAAAAATTAGCATAATTTATTAGTAAGCTTTCTGTCTTGTCTCACTGTTCTAAAAGGGTCAAAGAAAAAAGTTACCTATCAAGGTGACTTCTCTCATGTTGGGAACTCTGTGCAGCTGTGATTTCTGTTTCCCTGTACCCAGTGTAAGAAAACTAAGACACTGTAATAACAGTAAATACTGCTCATAGTAAGTTTACTGTTCTGGTGATTTCTACTTACCTGAGGAAAATAACTTTCAAATTTTACCTGATATTTTTGGAGCATCTTTTTCAATAGAACCCAGTATTTTTTATGGCATTAATCATCTGGACTCCCTTAGGATGCTTAAGGAATCAGTGCTCCATATGTATGTCTACAAATATTTTAAATATCTCTTTAAAAGTTAGGCAAACTGATAATATTATTTTTGTATCATTAAAAAAGTAACTCATCTACTTCATAAAAACAGTGTAGATTGAATTCCTTTTTAACCTCAGTCTTTCCACCTTCTTCTTTTATTCTCTTTGATGTCTGCAGCTGTTTTCTGCCAAATAAGGCCAGCAGCCGCCTGCAGTGCTGCTGTTTCTCCAGCTGCTCAAGGTCTACCATTCACCAGGCAGCCAGTTCTCTCCCCACGCTGTGCTGCAGAGAGTGTGTTTATCAGCTTGGTGGCACGCACACAGCCTTCGAGCTGGCAATCCAGTCTTGTCACAAACTCTCAGCCTGGAAGTACTCAGCCGCTAGTGTGCTCATGTTGATTTCCTTGTTAAACAAAGCGTCCAAAGTGTCAGAAGAATGATATCAAGCATATTACACTACATAACCAAATGACAATATTTCTCTTTATTTTAGCTCCTTAATACCATCTTTATCTGAGTGGGAGAAAACACAGAATGCATGACCATGAGGAACCTTGTTTCAACATCTATTATTGGAAAAATGTATGGCTGTCAAAAGATAAAATATATTTCAAATATTCAATCTCTGCCTATACTGAGCTAAATACTGCCTTGATGGAGGCCTTGTACACTCTTATGTTGACAGAAGTGAAGTTCAAGTAAGAGAAGAATTTGACCAGCTGAATTTAGTATAATAGGATTACAAGGGCAAAGGATTTTCTAAACATTAAATGCTACAGTGTGCTTGAATTCTGTTTTCAGATTTAGTCCTAGATAGTCTGGTTGTAGAGCGACACAGTAACAAACCAGCAAAGGATTATCTTTCTTTTGTGGTAGTGATCTGAAATGTACAGTGCTTAGAGTGACAGCTACTCAGTAATGTACTGGGAAGGGTTTATGTAAGTTTACCTTAATATTTTTAGCCTTCCTTCTGCTCAAATATTTGAAAAAAATCATGTCAGAGTATATTCCGGTAAGTGTTCAAGTTGCTTAGATTATTTAAAGTAATATGAGTTTTAAATTCTATGTAACAACACAAGTCAGTTTGCTGAATCCTGGGGTGTTTTATTGATGTTAATGAAACATTTTTAACAGTGTTTGCAAATGCAGAGCACATTGTTCCAGAGCACATCTGGAACTTTTGCCAGTGGCTGGGACAAAACTTTATGATAGTGACTTGCTGTCTTTGCTGCTCTTACTGTAGAACAATCATAGAAGCAATTGCCACACAATATCTTGTACACCACCTTTTTTCCAGCAGCGTCATGTAGCAAAGTAACTTTCTATTTCTCTGCAGAACAGCCACTCACAGAGGAGCAGATGGGGAATCTTCTGGTGACACAGGCTCCTATCAGACTTTTCTCAGTTTTGCTAAAGGTGGAATTTCCACCAAAAATGACAGCAAAAGATCTCCTTAGCAACTAAACAGATAGTAGCTCAGTAGTTAGTGCTTATCATGTTGAAATCTGAGGTATTCAAGTTAGATAACAGATTTTTCAGAAAGGTATGGTGTTTTAGCTCTCAGCACTGGTTAAGAGAGTACATTCCCAGATGATGCATCCTTCATTCTTAACTTTTAGGTTCACCTTCCCTTGGAAGTGGTTTGTGGAAAACCAAAATTCAATGGATATTTTCATCTCATATTTTGTGAAGGGTCTAAAAAGGAACATCAGTATAGATATGTCCAAACTCAACACCTCTTCGGTAGTCGAGGCAGTCAGCTGAGATACGAGCAATGCAGACTTTCAGCATATTTCACCAGAGCAAGAAATTGAGCTTTGGTTTCTTCCATTACTAGCCAAACGAGCAAAATATTTGAGTAGTTACAAAGGTCATTCCTCATTGTGTCATCCAAAGATTCCATTCCCATTTAAACAAAACTCTGACTATCCAGAAGTCTTTTTTGTCAAGCTCTAATTATGAAGTTTTGTTCACAGTTCAAACCATTCTTTTCATATACTGTAATTTGAAAATAATATGTAGTACACAGCCAATACAGTCTTCTCTATAATAGTCAGTACATCACTGTAACACTGAACTACTGACAGGGCACCTGTTAGGGACACACATGCCTTGGTTGTGCATCCAAGAGGCTAAATTTCAAATTTATTTGCAAGTATCGCAATTTCAGTGGTATTTGACCATTTACCTAGAGGTTAAATGTGGGTTTTAAATTTTTCCCCTTCAGCAAACCTTGCTGATGTCAGGATTTGAGGAGATACTTTACTGAGAGGTACTTTTAAAAAGAGTTTGATTGTTCTTCTTATTTTTTTTTTGTGTCAAAGATAAATTTGAATTTTAGTAGAACTCTTAACTGCTAAGGAGAGAAACAAACCATCTACAACTTTGTTCCTCAGATTAAATGAAACCTTTCTGGAAGATGCAAAGCTGAGTGTAGAAGACCATCCATACACATTTTCCCGTTCCCAGTGATGGCATTAGTTCTGTATCACCTCCCTGCCAGTTTCCCACAGGTCTTCTACTTTGACTCGGGTTTCTTTCTTGACAGCTGCCCTATCCTCTTTCTATCTTTGTGCAGACACTCTTCTCCATCATGTCCAGCCCTAGAACCATAATCTTTTGGGAAACTGCTTTTAGAGCTAATATAGCTAAAAGTGGCTGGGTCTTTATTTATATATTTTATTGTAGATGAGTATGAGTTCTATTTTTTCATTATCATCTTTCTAGAAGTGAATGGATTCTGGTCTAGCATTACACTGGTAATCACTTGCCATCAGGTTTCCTAGCTGTCCTGTGGACCTACAATATCTTGTTTATGCAACTCAAGTCAGGAATGTATTGCCCAAACACCCGTTTGTCAGAAAAGATTGTCAAAATCAAAAGGCTTCACAAAATCAGTTACATTCCATAGAGCATTTTCTTTACAGGGGAGAAATGGAAGAAAATAATTGTTTTTTTCAATATATACAGGATAAACTGTCTTAATTTTTCATTCCTAGGTGACTTCTTTTCAGAGTTGTTTTTGTTGGTTGCCTTTTTTTTTTTTTTTTTCTTTTTTTTTTTTCCCCCCCCCCCCCCCTCTTTTCCTCACTCCGTGGGTTGCTTCTTCCCTTTTCCCTCTTCCCTCACTTTGCAGTCCTCTCTCATTTCCTTTTTTT
>JAAGNO010011047.1:42746-65832 GCA_033439905.1 Ceryle rudis | reverse complement strand
TTTTCATTCCCAGGTTACTTCTTTTCAGATTTTTTTTTGTTGGTTGCCTTTTTTTTTTTTTTTTTTTTTTTTTTTTTTCCCCCCCCCCCCCTCCTGTTTCCACAACTACAGTGGAACTGATTCCCTACCAGTACTGGCAGGAAAGTAGTAAAGAGAGCCTGGGAGCTGTGCCACTGGGAACACCTGGGAGCTGTGCACCTCGTTAGCTTAACGAGGGAGAGCTGGCAAGTAGGACAGCAGGAGATTGACTCGAAGAAGGTGCCATTTCTGAAGCTGGTCAGAAGGAAAAGGTTGCTGACTGCATGCAGCTCAGGGCCCAAGAGCAGAGGGACATAGAGAGTTAACTGTGAGTGAAGGGGACTGGGCTGGGGGGGGACTGCATCTACCTTGCCCTGTGGAGTGGGCTACACTGCTTGCTGGCATCAGATGCATTCTCAAACTTCAAATTAGCCCATAAGGGTTCTATCTTTTTGTTATAAGAAAATTCTGGGGTAAAGGAAACACCACCTAGCATTAGAAAGGTGTGAAACTTGTGTTGTCTGTACTTAATGATATGAAAACTTCTGCCTACACAGCCCTTCAGGGCGAGTCTCATTGACAGTGTAAAGTGTGTTATTGTTATCTTCTTGATTAATGCAGAAAGTACTTATATGCTAAAAAGAATAAGATTCTTCTCCTGCAGGGATTTTTTTAATGAAGGGATCATACTGCTCAGCATCCAGGGAGGACTCAGTAGAACATTGCTGAACAGTTCATATTCAGGATCTGAGTGTTTAGGAGAGTGCAAAGAGATTAAATAGGAAATGCTTTTAGTTATTTTTTTCCATTGTCTTTACATATTGCTTACTATGTAAATGCCACCTTCTCTTGTGAGGAAGGACACACTGTGGTTTCACCCCTGACTGCATGGGCTCTGTACTTCCAGTGGGATCACCTGCAAGAGCAATTCTTGTTTTGTCCTTGACTTCTGGTATGGAGTTTTTTACTTGTGCAAGTGTCTTCCCTTTTCTGACCCTCCTCATTTCTTTATAGTGAACCAACTGTAAAGCACTGTTTACAGTGTGTGTTGCTGTATAAGACAAGCTTGATCTGTCTTTTCAGGAGAGTCTATTATCTCTGCTTTAGGCCTCTGTTAACATCATTATTTGGCTTTTTTCAACTCTGAGAACTAAGTGGGGCAAGCTCCCCTTTAGCTACAGTATGATGAAAATGCTACAATATAGCATGAAAAATACCCATATGGAAAGCACTTCACAGTCCCAGCTTGTGCTTTGTTGTGATACTGAAATACAAGTAAGAATTAATCAGTAGTGCAAGTCATCAAAATGAAGAGTCTTGTATCTTAAAGAGGAGAACAGGTATTCCTGACAACAAATACTGTATTTGATTATTAATGTCCTAAATAAAAAAATATATATAGAATGTGGTGGGGCATGGAGGAAAAAAGTTCTAAAATAGGGTTGTCCCTGTAGTAAGACTGGACATTCAGCTGTTAAAAATTGGCAATCATCTACTTGATTCAACAGAGCTGTGCTGATCACACCAGCTGAAGAACTGACGTTAATAATACCAAAGTTTTCTTGGAGGTGGCAGGAAAAGAAATTATTTACAATTTCCTCTCTAAGAACTCAGGATTTCTGTTTTTATAACTGCAAACTTCTCAACAATTCAGAATGAAATGTGGAGCACAGAGACAGGCAACACCACACTGCCTGTGTTTGATTAGGGTAATCGGTTTTTTCCTTCCATGTGGTTACTACAGCCAAGCAATTATTTATCATACTATCAGTTGCTTGAAGCACTGTAGACTACAGGTTAAATAGTCTCATGTTGATGTGAGCTTCTGTTCCAAGTTCTTATTGAAATCTAATGACTTTCATCTTCAAAAGAAATTTTAATGAGTTCAAAGTGTCTACCCTTCTGTTTTAATTGTTGTACTTTGTACACTTCACATTCTACAGATCAAAACCACCTATTTTTCTTTTTTTTTTTTCCACCTGAAAACAGTGTTGACAAGCTCTTTCCGGAGCTCTCTTCTTCTGTCCACTTTTTATTAGTCATATTCATGTAAGATATAAATCCAGAAATATACAACACATGCATATTTAAAACCCATAACAGATCTAGTACTTACCACTGGAAAAGTTAACGTGTGACAACCATTGTTACTTTGGTTAGCCTGAAATCAAAGTTGTCTCAGATGCTGGTGTCTGTAACAATCAAATACACTTACCACACCTTATTTAATGGGTTTATTTGGATCAAGTACCAAGACTTTTCCTGGACTGCATGTGGAACAAAGCACAAACAAAAAGTACTTCTGTGAATCTATGTGTAGGCTGCTACATATATACTGTTGTTCTGTCCTTTTCTCACTTCCATGTACCTGCTGCGTGTACATCTCGGGTGCCATCTCTTCAGTCCCATTGTCATCTTTGCACATTCTTGTGTTTTCATAATCCTCTTCCGCTATGAACATCCTTCTTTCACTCATAAATATTAATTACTGTGGTCTGGTTGAAATAAATATAGATAGACAGCTTGGCAAGTGGAAAGTTTGTTAGGTTGTTTTTTTTTTTTCCTAAGAAGCTGTAGTCTTGAATTCAAAGTTCAGGTGAATAGAATGTAATTGAAACATGGGTGTGACCTGTGATTGACTGCCAGAAATTATAGGGACTAGAGCTCTCTGAAGTATCTAGCCTTAATAGTTAAGTTTTCAGTATTCTTAACAGGCAGCACTTGAATTGTTCTGTTCCACCAGCCCTTTAGAGAGATTTATTTCCCTTTTGGTTTCTTACAGAATTGTATAATATATAGCATTTTAGTATCTTGCATCAAAGTGTGAAACATTGCTGTGCTGGAGAGAGTGAGCCTGGTAAATCATGTACTGGCATTGCAGGGTATACTGGGCGTGTACAAACTGAGTGATTCTTTGATCGGTTGTGCAGATCTAGAGTTTTTTCCTCTTGTGCTTATCTGGTTGTTCAGTAAATGATAATACGAAGAGCTGTATGATACTACTCCAATTACAGTGGCTAGCAGACTGTTAAAATGTTAGCCTCCACTCATTACTAAAGAAATGCAAAGTCATTTTAAGTTCTCAAGTGCCATAGGTGATAAGCCAAGACTAGAACTATCTCATTATGGTTGATCTTTTTTAATATTATTTATTAAATTCAGCTGTGACTGTAAAGAAGTGTTAAGGTCCTGCATGGTTCACTAGATCAAGCTTTACCCCAGTACCTGGGGAGGGACCAAACACAAGCATCAAATCTAGGTATAAGCTGCTAATATATATTAGCAAAAAGTTCAACATTAATGTTCTTACACGATTTTTGTTACTGCGTGGAACCTTCTTCTGGGAATGAAATGGAAAAGCACAGTTTAGTATGTCCTTTATCACAGGAAATGAGGAATGCAGCACAACAACGTACTGATTACATTTTGAAAAGTTATAAAGGGCATCCATTGTGGAAAATCCAGTTGGATGTATATTGTACTCAAGAATGATTGAGACCTTTGAAATTCTTCAAAATCTGTGTGGTGTTTAGAATAAGGATTAAATCTGGTTTTAGGATTCCTGAAGTACAGCAGATCTAGATCTCTAGATCTGACCTGACTCTCACTAGTATTTTTAAATTATTTTTAGAAAATACTTGAGTACTTGTGTTCATCTCCCTATATGATGGTCCAGCTTTAGAATTCAGTTACTAGTTATTAAGGAATTTTTAAAATTGTACTTTTTTAGATACTAATTTACTATCAGCCATCCACAGACAGATAGGTAGGATATAAATGAAATGCTTTAATTATACAAGGGAGTGGGTCACTGACCTTTGGATTGCAATATCTTGTCTCTTTTGTCCTTTCCTTATACCACCCAGTCTACAGGATGAAATTGCATCTTTTTCTTTGGTTGTCTCAAGAACAAGGTGGTATTGGAAACTAGTGAGGCATGGCACAATGTAGGTGTTCATAGCTTGCAATAATTTACCCATTTTCATTTTGTTTGATTTTATTAACACCTGTGTCTCCAGGGAACACAGAGAGGAGGGGAGGAAAAGAGAGAATAGTTTAACAATAATCTAATGATCAGCACTTATGCTCCCCTCCTCCACCCACCCCAAGCCCTGCTGTTATGTCAAATCTCAAGATACCTCACAGACAAGTAATTTATAATACAAAATGCATATATATAAAGGAAAAGGTGCAGATGATAGAAAGTTGTATGTCATGACATACAAACATACGTGGAAGACAACAAGGGAGTCATTAAAAATATGGATATTGTTTTTTTTTTTTTTTTTTCTGTAATGAGGTGGCTATCTGTTAGCTGGTGCAATTGGCATACATCAACAAAACCACTCAGAGGTATACCATTTGAGGAACTAGTAACTTAATGGAAGTTAATCAAAGTTTATGTAACAGAGTAGCAGAATATTCTAGACAGCATTTGGAGACAAAGAAAAACCAAATAGGGGATTGCAGTGTACTAAAATTTCATCTGGGTATTTTTTTGGGAGAGTTTCTGGAATATACCTGAAGATGTTGCTATTCTAGGTGGTAGAAAAAAAGATTTGCTGTCAAGTTAACATAAAGCATTCTGAGATTTGAGAAATTACAGTAGGGTTTAGTTACAGACCTGATTTAAACATAATCAAATTCATCAGCAAACTTCCAAAGTCAAAAACAAAAGAAGAGTTTTGTTAGTGTAATTTCCTTTTCTCTTCCTAGTTAGAAAACTTTTTCAGTGTAGTGCAAATGTAGCATTATATCAGCTTAACTGTCAGTATTATTGTATCTTTTTTATTATGAAATTAAATAAATCTGCACAGAGTGCTGTGGGACTATCCCTATTTTACTCATAAATGTGATTAATTGATCTTGGTTTTTAACAAATCTACTTCTCTGCTACTAAATAAATCATATGTAGATTCTCCATATCCAGGCAAATGCTATACATTTAAGAAAGCTTTTATTAAAACTCCGATTAACATTTCATTTGTGAATATGGTTCCTTGTGTATAGTATTCATAAGATTTGTATCAATATCCATCTAAAAGAACTTCTGCCAGATTAAAAAAAAAAAAAAGGAATAAAATACCTCAGTTTCTAGTCTCTTTAATAGGGACTTAATATCTGCATTATCCTACTGTGGTAGTAGAATTAGTGTGGTTATATGCTCTTTTCCTTCAGATTTGATTTCTGTGTTCACAATCTCAATGTCAGGTTTTGTTCTTATATCTTTGTTTGGTTTCTCTGTGATTCATGTATGTGAGAATCTGGTGAGGAGGAGGAGGTATTGAAAGAGAGAAAAGGAAAATTAGGAAGGGTAAAGTGCAAAAAAATACACAGGTATTTCCTTACATTCATCTCTCTTATCCTAAGAGAAATTGAAAGTAACATGATTTCTAAGATAATGGTATTTCATGAGTTTAAATCAGGGATAGAACAAACCAAGCTTTACTGCCTAGTTCTCCTTTCTCACTCTTTATAAACATCCTCATTAATTGTTTTTCTTTGGGTACAAGACTAGAAAAGGTGATAGCATCAAGTTTCATATTTAGCAAAACAAAAGCTTGCTGTAGTCAGTGTCTTAGTCTGCAGGTACCATTTTGTATCCAAATAAAAGTGCTCAAGATGGAAAATGCTACAGCAATAAAAGCATACTTAAATAAGAGGTGTAGAGTGAGGCCTAAAATAGTGGGTTACACTCTAAGAGAAAGCTGACTTGAAAAAATATATGTTAATTGAAAAGCTCATATTTGCTTTTGAATGACTTGGGCTTGCTGTCTTGGAACAGGCTTCAGCAAGGCATGTAAGGGTGTGCTGCACTGCAAAGCATGGTGATCTCTGAGCTAACGTGGAGTTACCTCTGCAGTCAAAAGCAGGTGAGCAAGATGGTAGTGCCCCTTTGTTATATTCACTTTGAGCAGGTTTCTGGTGCCTAAACTAGTGTTTCTGAATACACACCTGCAGCCTAGAGGTGGCAGCTCATTTAGAGTTACCACACATATTTATATACCATGGCAATACATCAGAGTAATCAACCTTATCAGATCTGTGGTTTAACCTGCCTGTGAATCATTGGTTTCACTTAGTTGATTTTTTTAATAGTAAGGTTTTTTAATTATAGTTGAACATAACTAAGGTTTGAAACAAAACATTATTTAAAATTTAAAACATCAAATGTTGGGGGTTTTTTTTCCCCCCTGAAAATGTTGCCTAGTCCAAAAAAAAAAAAAAAAAAAGAAAGAAAAAGAAACTAACAGCTGCAATTATTTCTGGGATTAAATTCAAACTTGCAAATTTTCTCAGTTGAGTGAGGAGGAGTATGGGTAGAGAGAAAGACAAAAGGTTGTGCAACAGGAAAAAAAAAAGAAAACCAAAGTGAAAACTGAAAGCATGCTCTAAAGGTTGCTTGGATTTGCCATGATTGTCAGTGTTCTTAAGCAGAGGTTTCGTATTTTGCAAGTTACTAGTTTTGTAGCAGGCAGCGGGAGCTGCAGACTGGCAGTTATTGTGTTGCTTACTTTAGTGCTGTAGGGACAAACTTCTGGGAGAAATGAAAGGTGGTCAGCAGCTGTATGAACAGGCAAACTCTGATGTTATCTTCCTCCCCTGTCTTGATCTCAGGCTATCATCTGTCACGTGTTGTTGCTATATAAATATGTGACAATAAAATGAAGTCAGTGGAGAAAAGGATGAGCCACTCTTCACTGAAGAGCCAGAGCCACATGGTGTGCAGGTGGATGGCATAGTTGCCCTGACAATGTAGGAGGGAGGTGAGTATATTAATAGGTTCAAGAATATATATCCACTTGTGTATGTGCCCATACTATTACTTTCTGCATGTTGATAACTATTTTGTTTCTTAATTCCATCACCTCTACAGACAGTGAAGCTGTCTTCTCTTTCTGCAAGTGAAATGACTAACACCATGGGCTGTGACTGCCTGTGGATGCTAGTCTGAAAAGTATTTCATACGCAGTGTTCCAGCCATCTGTGTGCTAAAATCTGTTTGAATGGAGGGTGGTTTAAACCCTCACAGAACTGTGCTTCTGTTCATCTAGTCAACTAAAACTGTGATCTGCCTTTGGTGAGGAACTGCATGTAATAAAATACTTGTGGGTTTTGTTTTTTCCTTTCCCTATTGGATATTTCTTTGGTACAAACCAAGACTCCTAGTGAACCTTGATCAGAGGGTTATTGGGAGTTTACAGAGATTAGCAGTTGTTGTGCAGCACCAGAAAACAAACTGAGGTTGTGCATTGAAAGTCAGCAGTGGTACCCCTCTGACCCAAACTGCTTTTTGCTGAAGTCACATGCTGAACAACACCTCTTCTAGAGATAAAGGTGAAATAATCCTGCACTCCTCCTTTTAGGCAACACTTCCACTTGTTCCATCAGAGACCTCAGAACATTGAGAAAAGCATAAAGCATGAAACCTTACCAGAGCCATAAGACTCTCCTTGCTTCTCTCATCCGCTGTTACTGTATATCAGACATCAGATCCAGATGGTTTACGTGGTAATCTTTGGAAGCTACTGGCAATGAGGTTCCAAAGGAACAAAGCTATTTACTTTTATATGATAGCGTTTTATTTTGTTATTCCTTAAGAATGTCCTGTTGGGGGAAAAAAACCCAAAGAAATGGGAGACTTTTTGAATCTGTCAAATTGTCGCAAGAAACAAATAAGTGTGTGTTGTCCAGACTGCCACTGCTGATAGCCTGCGGTCCCTTTTTTTCATACTGTCATCAGTAATGCTATGACTAAGCCTGCTTATGTCTTCCTAATATCTTTTGTATAGCACCCTGTGCCAGGACTGATGATAGATAATGGGACATTACAGTAACTAGTCTGGAAATAGGGTAGACTCTTATTGTCATGGCTTGGCAGTAACATTTAAGATACTGTAGTTCTGTATCTGTTCCTTATTTCTGCCTATGCCTACCACAATCACTTCTTCTTTCCAAATCCTGATTTCGATTTTAAGAACGGCAGTTTTGGTCACCACCACATGTCTCTGGCATGTCTGAAGACAGTATGTCAGTGAAGCAACCACAGGATAATTTTAAAGACCTAATTTGGAGATTAAAATAGGAGGAAAACTGGAACTTAGGTGAAAAGGACTGACTTGGTAATACTCTTGGAATTCTGTTCAAGAAGGTGCTTTCTGAAGGTGTTGCTTAGAAGAGTCAATGACTGGTCTCTTGATCTGGTACATAGGGAAACTGCAGTCATCTGTGTACTAGACATTTTGCAAGCTTTTCAGTAGTATGTTGAGATATTTTTTTTATCTCTATGAGCATACCATGATTAGAGGTAGGCAGGTTTTATTCTTCTTCATTAATAGTTTATTTCCTATGTGCTCAGAATCAAATTCTTTGCTTAAAGCACTTTTTTTTTTCCCCTTCACCTTCCTTATACAATAAACTCTTTTACTTTGATCTACTCTGAAACACATAGGTTATGCCAAATACCTCACATTCACTTCACTAACCTATGCAACCACAGCAAACATTTGCCCAAATAACCATTCAGCTTTCCAGCTAGACACAGGTATGCAATTTTGCAATCTTGTATGAAATTATTTAGCTGTAACTTTTCCTGTGCTTCTACATAGTAATAACTATAACTTTTGTGCAAGCTGTTCCAGTAAACATAAATTTTTGCATGTGCTGTTTTACCTCTCGACAGTGATATAAGTTATTAACAACCCACTAAAAGGAGTAAAATTGTCACCTGTTACTCTAGTTTAATTTTACTCTCCAGCCCTCCACACCTCTATTCATCTTTGAAAACTCCTTTTCCTTCCAGGAGCTTTGCTAAATACTGTGTTGATCAGAATTCTCATGATAAGGCTCAGGGTTACATGGATGATGTGCTAAACTAAACATAAACTTTCATCTCTTTCCATATCTGTACTTTCTGTGCATCAGCAACATTCTGTCAGTATTTTAACAGAGTAATTCACACAGTATCTTTCTCTTCCTTATGATAAACTGCATTTCCCAGCATTACATGTGCTCAGATAATCTAAGGACCCCATTGTTTGTCTCAGACAAAGAATTGTGATGAAATCTTCTCAGACTGACTACAGCCAATCATCTGAGCTAAAAGGTCTCAGATAAGGAAGGGCAGAGAAACATCCCTTGAGTTTATCTTCACTGAAGATACTTCACTCTAATAGTTTATTGTTTGTTCTTTAAAGGTAGGTGGAGTTTAGTACTAAAGTAGGTCAGTGTCCAAACCCAGTAGAAAGGTTTAGGCTATCTTCCAGGAATTGTGACTTCTTCTACATTGTCCTCAAATCTGAACATCACACAGCTACTTGATAGTGCAGTTTAAAAGACAATGGAAGTAATTTAGTCAAATAGAATGCAATTATTTGAGTCTTGTATTTGATTAGGACATGGGCTAACAGCTTGTTAAATAGGTTGTGGTCAACTGGGCCAGTAGTGGTTACAGAAATTCAAACCTCTAATCTTATATCTCATCTGAATGCATTTGCTTCAGCAGAAAAAATAGGGAAGAGCCTTCTGTTCAAAACCTGAGGGAGAAAATCAATGTATCACATCATTTGTGCCAGTTTCTGGAAAAGGCGTCTTTTCTGAGTGTTGCTTAGCCTTACCTGAACACGTGGGATCTAATGCACCTCGGTATACATCCAAGCTAAAATGCTGATTTCAATAGGGTGGTTCATATCTTGCAATATTTTAGGCCTAGTGGTCACTGTCATATTACAAAGAACCATCATTAAAGCATTGTATGTAAACTCTACAATATCAGTTCATTAAAGAATTCAGAAAAAAAAAAAAAAAAATTATAAGTCTACATTAAACTGTTTCCCAGAAACTGATTGGTAACATTGTCCAAGGAGTTTAATTGGATGCTCTTTATAAAGTGATTGTACCTAATCTGGATTCATTTGAAGACTTCTATTAGTATGCTAAACTGAACAATGAGGACTCACTTTTCTGACAATTATGATAATGTATGCAATGCATAGATAGTTCTCTTGTGGTGCACCAGATCAGAACTTTATACAAGAGACACAGCGATGTAGGTAACCTAAGTTTCCACTTATCCCACTCAAGTACTATAGAAATAATGTGTTCTTTGATAACTGATTACAGTAACTATACAATACACTGCTGATGAGAATGAACTCTTTCTTCACTAACTTTGAGTGCTGCTTACTTTAACCTCTCACTTTTTTAGAAGTTCAGTGCTATGAGCTCTGTACTTCAAGTGAAAATACTGTAGTAATTACTCACTCTAGATGAGTAGAAAGTTTCACTATGCAGTCAATGAGTGCTTGTCTCCAGCAGGAGCAAGGTTCAGCTGATCTGCTGAATATGGTGTTCAGTCCACCACGGTCACTGCTTTCTCATCTGAGGCGTTCCATGCATCACAAGCTCTACTCAGAGCTTCTAGAAAAGATTCCCCTCTGAATTCACCTTAGAAGGTATTTACAAGTCCTACTTAATTTAGCCCTTCCTACCACAGACCACCTTGTAGTCTACGTTTTCATTCTAGATTGACCATTCTCAAGGGTAACTGTCACTGAATTGCTCAGCTTCCTTGACTATGTGCTAATAATCCATCCTACCCAACTTCAGTTTTAAATAAGTTGACCAGTCTAGTCTCTCTCTACTCAGCAGTCAATAGAGAGGAAAAAAAATCCTCTCCAGAAAACATTTCAGACTTTTTATTTTCAGATGGGATTAATCATTCATTGAATAAAAAAAAAAAAATACAAAACCGAACCCAAACAAACAAAAAATTAAAAAAAAAAACCCAAACCAAAAAACAAACCACAAAAAAAATGAAAAAACCGAGGCTAAGGGATTCACACAAGAAAGCCCCTCATGAGCAATACTGCTACATTCTAATTAACAGTGGAGATCGTAAAATGTAGATATGCAGATTTTAGCTTGGTTGTTTAGCTTTTAAAATTGTTACCTGATCTTAAAGAATAAGTACAAAGTAGAAAACTGGTGGCCAAGTTTCTATTTCGGAGTTATGGAATGTGGAAGAAATGTATCTTTACATTCCTTAAAAATGACAAAAAACAAGGGACTTGTTGCTTCACATTTACTAGATTAAATGGTCATAAAATTCTAAGATACTTGAAAGTTACATGAAGGAAAAGATTTGTGATCCATTTTTAGGTACCAATAGTAGGCAAACCTAGATATGAAAAACATGTAGAGGTTGGGGGACAGACTGTTTGGATGTAACACCCATGCAGTTAAAGGGATATACTATTAAATTATAACTTCCAAAGTTATTAAAGAACTATCCTGAGTATAAAAGTCAACTAGAACCATCCTTAATGAGCCAAAGTGTTCCAAGAGGGAAGAATGAGATGAAAATTTTGTTAGACTGGTATATTAAAACAACCACAGCAGACTTTCTGTTGGAGTTCAGTTAATGCATGGAAGTGACTGAAAACATAAATACAAAATGATAAATATTTTCTGATGTCAATAAGTTTTAACTGGCTTTCAGTTTATCTGTACTTGAGTTTGCAGAGAGATTATTTTATATGCAACGGTACAATGAATAATCATAAAGATAACTCAAATGATGAAAGTAACCAAAATTGAGACTAAAGATTTTCAGCTACAAGACAAGAGGACATAACAAGCATTTGAATTAATTTTTATTCCCTACTCTGTTGGAAATGCAATGAAAACCATCACAAAAAATGGAAACGGAACTTTGTAGTCACAAGTCTGAAACCCGACATTCAAATTAGCCTTAGTTTTGAGCACATCAAAAATGTGATTTATTTCTTTAATACGTACTGTAAATTATTTCATATGAGAAACATTTGCTTACCCAACTTTGTGGTGTTCTGCTAGATTAAAATGTATCTTCTATGTGCAAAGCAATCTCTTAATTTTTCTTGTCTTTAGACTTCCATATAAAACTACAGGTTTCTTCTCTAAAGATTCTGTGTAATTGTTGGGTTTTCCTTTAGCTAGTTCCCAAAAAAACTGTTAAGTGTATACATGCTAACAGGTTTAAAAATATAAATTAACTCAGTGCTGATGAAGAGGCAACAAGGGAGCTATCTCTATGTGATCTTAAATTATAAATACCAGAAATAGAAAGACATCCTTTTTTTAATAAGCATGTGTATTAACTGAAAAACTTGATTTGGTTTTGGGTTGGTTTTTTTTTTTATGGTTCAATTTCAGAAGCAGTTTGTTCTCAATTGCAATGAATTGACAAGCATGGAAAGCATCAGTGTTCTTGGGAAATTATCACAGATTTTTGAAAATGTAGGTCATATCTATGTAGCAAATTGAAATAATCTTCCCAAACATGGGGTTATCATAAATATCCATTTATTTCCTGATTCTATTTGAGTACATAAATCTACACAAATCCAAATTGATTTAGTAATTTCTTCCAAGAGAGGTTTAACAAACAATTATGTTTTCAATCTGCACGGAATCCAGAGAAGATACTTGAAAGGCTTACTCCAATACAATGTTTGATGTTTTCATGACTGGAGAAAATCCAGAAGAGACAAACTGAACATACATTAGTCCATGCCATTCATTCCAAGGGCCTCATGATGATAACTGTTTCATAATAATTACTTTTTTTTAATCTGTTTTGTTTTGGGGTTTTTGAATATTTTTTCTGCTTTTGGTTTGTTTTTTAGTTTTGGTTTTTTGGTTTTATTTTATTCACCAGAATGAATGCAAAGGTGGAGAAATTTCCTTACATTCTTTAGCATCTTTGCTGGTTTTGGAGACAACAAAGGAAGGCTCTAAGTATCAGAGAGTAAATCAGTGAGATGGCAAGGGTCTCTGTAAAAAGAGTGAATAGACACATCATGCTCAAGACTTCAATCTGCAATTACTTATCTTCTGTAGTTTTAGGAACTTACCTGGCTTTATTTCATACTTGCATCTTAAAAGCTTAAATATGTTTGACATGCCCTCACAGTTGGTAAGTTTGTTGAAGATTTGTGTGCTGAAAAGATGGAAAAAAGCATTGCTGTGAGCTGAATAATGATTAAAAACCAGCTGTATCTCTTTCAACTGCTGTCAAGATTGGCCTGTAAACAGAGAAAGTTAGTAGCTAGGCCTCTTTTAAGGAGAAACTTTACCAAAAGATTTATAACAAACTAATCTGTAGATGATATTAACAAAACATAGCTTAAGTTGCCACTGATTCCTCTGCTGAGCTGCTAAATAAGGACAAATCATTTCATACCAGATTTGTTCTCATTTCAATTTTCTTTTTTTTTTTTATTGTGTTCAGTAGAAGCCTTCTAGTGCAGGAATACAATGGAATGAGGAAGAAGGAAAAAAAAAAAAGACAAGATTATAGTCAGTTTTGGAAGTCTATTTGCAGAAAAGTGATTTCTGGAAGATTAAACATTGTAAATTTCAACACTTCACATAATGACAAATGTTCCTTCTCATGGAAACATCTCTTTCTAGGCATAATGGCAGTATTTCAATTTTAGGATGTTATATGGTGGTCTTTACTCTGAGAAATATAGTGCATGACTGAGGCACCCAAGTCAGGAGGCTTCTTCGCCTAGGTAGCACCTATGTAATTGTGCTAATTACATGGAAAACTGCAAAATGTATAGAAAGCTTTGAGACAAAAGATCCCAAATTTAGCTTCCCAATACTTTGCACTAGACTTCCTCCTTGAGGAGAAGGTTCTTGGAGGGGGGCTGTGCAATAAATACACACAATCTCTAGTTACCAGAACAAATTTGCAGTCTCATCCAGTGTAACTGATACTACTGGAGCCAGATTTTAAAATGAACTAGCAAAGATCTCTGCAAGACATCTTTTCCATTGAAACGCTGCAACCTGATCTTTCAAGAGCTCAGTGGCCAGTGCCATGAAATCCACCCCGGTGGGCATTGACCCACTGCAATGGCACAAGGCTTTTCATCAGCCTATTTACATACAAGTGATTGCTAACTCCGCCAGCTGTACTGCCTACACGCATGCCCCAGCCCTGTTTTAGCATGCGAACTTCCTTTTGGCAACATTCTTTCTCAAAGCAAAACAGTTTCTATTCCTCACTTCATGCTGATGTTGTTCTGCATAGCCTCTGATCTGCTTAAATAGCCCAGTGTAGCCATGACTAACAAACCATTTGTATTCACAGCACCAGCTTCAGGGAAAAGACACATGGTGGCTATCAAAGGATTTAAACACAGAATAAAACACAACACACAACTTGCTTTAAATAAATAATCTTTCTTGCTTTAAAGAAGTTTGAAGCACCAAGCTGTGGCCTATTCTGAAAGGACCTTCTCTTACATGCACAGTTTCATTCAGTAAAAGCAAACACCTCCTTCCTAGCAGCTAGTGATCGATAAACTAGATCCAGATAACTGAAAGTGTGGATTTAAGTGGGTGAGAGAAGTAGGAGTGGGTTTAGTTCCATAGTGTCTGTATTTTGTCTTTATAAACACAGATGAGTTTTGCAGTTTTTAGTGATACTTTGAATCCTGTTTTTCCATCTGAATATTAAATTTGCTATCTGTCTAATCAAAGCCATCATTTGGGGCATATTTTGGCTTGTTTTGAAGG
Organism: Ceryle rudis; assembly: GCA_033439905.1. Classification (NCBI taxonomy): domain Eukaryota; kingdom Metazoa; phylum Chordata; class Aves; order Coraciiformes; family Cerylidae; genus Ceryle; species Ceryle rudis. Next base: position 51,243 of record JAAGNO010011047.1, on the reverse strand, counting down.
TCAGTCATATATAAACACGCACATTAACACCATTTCAGCTTCCCTTGTTCACCTGCATAATGCTATTGAAAACATATGTATGTAAAAAGAAATGGGGGTTTGGTCTCTTTTTTTAGATTGTTTTTATTTACTGAGTAAAGGGTCACTCTTTAAGCCCACTGCTCTCCTGTGTATCCTGTTGCCAGAGTCTAGCAGTTAAACCCCCCATTGTTGGCTATGCATACCAAAAACTCCTCTTAAAGACAATGGAAAGTTAATGAGAGACTTTTTGTTGTGGTGGTTGGGAGGGTGTGGATTTTTTGGTTTGGGTTTTGGTTTGGGTTTTTTTGTTGTTAAATGTGGAAAATATTACTTCTCTCAATCAAAGTTATTACTGATGCCAGGGCAAAAATGGGGTTTGTGACTGCAAATGCAATTTTTTAGAGCTCTGTTAACACATATGCAACAGGGTGCTTTTTGTTGCTTTAATACTCTGTTAGGCTGAATTTTTTAAGGCATGGAGTTCACCTAAGAAAAAGTGGTTGATAGAGTATTGAACAAATAAATTTTAGATAGATAAAAGCACAAGTACAGTACTTAACTTCGCACATAGCATTGCCAACAAAGTAATCTGCAGAGAGTGAGCCTGAAATGTATATGGAAGTTCTTCATGTCAGCTGGGTGTTGAAGGTTGTGTTTTATGAGTACAGTACATTAATTGATAGATATGAGGTAGCAATCAAAATGTAAATAGAACTTGGTTTAGATTAGTGCTTAAATTTGCTGTATAGATATATTATGTATGCTTTTAGGAAGCTGGACTCCATTTCAGAGCATATCTTTAATTCATGAATTGTTAAAATTAATTCCATTTGTGGCTTAAAAAATATTGTGATTAAAAAATTATGCTTTTTCTGAGCTGAATCAACTTTATAATTTCACATTATTCCTGTATTGAAAGCTGAACCAGAAGGGAGCTCTCTCATTTGTTCCAAAAGCATTGCTACCTTTTTTATTATTTTAAAATAATGTTCATTTGACTGATTACTTCCACTGTGACAGCTGCACCTTTAGTAGAGTCTAATAAGCCTAGCTTCGGTTAAAGACAATATTTCATTATTGTTATTGGTATATGATTCACGTGTTTAAAAGGACCATATTCTGAGGCACATGTGGTAATGTACTATTTCTAGTTATGCATTTATGGCTTGCACAGGATAACTATACAGTGGGATAAAACTTCTAAACTACTCTGCCTTCCACTAACAGTGAATAGAGGAAAGGGCACATATATTGATAGGGATGATTTTTACCCTTATCCTTCTGTTTAACTGTCTGAGAGGTCTCATTCTTTTGGGTGTACAAAATGGTTATTTGCAGAATCTTAGATAAGTCTTCTCCTCCCCAGATGACCTGATACTGCCAGTGTCTGTTGTATGTGATAGAGAAGTGTAACAATGTGCTTATTCTCACAGCAATGATAGTTTAACATAAGCAGTCTCAACGCAGAGATGAGTGAGTGGCCAATTCTCATGTCTGATGGAAGGTTCACTTGGGGATAGCTTTTATGTGCCGACCTACAAACCTCCAATTCAGGAGGCAATTAGGTAACTATCTGGATTATATCCTTTTATCCTAGGGCAGCAGTCAGTTAATAACCCATCTACCACCACGGGAGATGGATACATATCCTTTCCTCTCATTTGCAGCCTGTATTACGTGTGTTAGTCAAAAACAAATGTCAAATCAATGTGTGAGCCTTTAATACATTACTGGAATATTTATCACAGGCTGGTATCTTTTGTTTTCTGGAACCTGACTGATACCAAAATAATTTTAAAATGCTAAAGTTATCTTGAAAGTCATGTGGGAAAACTTTATATAACAAAATGCATAATTATTTTGTAGCTAGGCATACTGTTACTAATGGGTACATTTAGTGATGGAGACTATAAACTGTAAATCATACCAGTGTTTCCCATGACAGAGCAAGCTGCAATCGTGATCTGACAGTGCCCTTTGACCTCTCTGAGGAAGGCATAGTGGGAAGTCTGTGAGGACATTATGCTTGATTAGTCTCTCTCTAGTTTGCCTGGGTGGGAAGATAATTGAAAACACAATGGACTTTGGAAATTGAAGATTCTGAAATGCACTTTGCAAACACATGCAATTTTAAATCTATAATGTGTCATCTATATCAGCAGCGGACATTGTCTTCATTAGGTAAATACAATTCTTCTGCTAATATAGTGCAAATAGGGGTTAGGCAGCATCTGCAGCTATTGTAATCCACACTTCAAACAGCAGTATCCATTTTATATTCTTAAATTCTGAGAATTAAGAGCTTGAAACTGCAGAACTAATCATCTGGTTGATTTCACATTCTCTGATTTATATCATTCAACAAATAAAGAAGTTGAATTTTGTCCACTAAGTGACCTTATAAAAAAAATTACCAGTATAGCTTATACTTGAGGAGGATTGGGAATTGGGGAAAAGAATGAATTCAGTTTAGCTATTTTAATACACTGCATCTATAAGCTAGTACCAAGACTATTATTCTGGATGTTTTCTGGTCTGTTGAGTCCTAATGTAGCTAATCTCCAACAGATAGTGCTGCCCAGGGTTCCTGTAAAACAATCATCTGCAAACATATTTATTAACCTTTGTTATTTAGTTTTCTGCAAAGTGCAGGCCACCCTGCTGAACAGTCTACAGCATTTATTTACAATGCTGACTCCTATTAGATATCATTAGGTACATAATAATTATAATAATTATGTGCATTGCTTAGGCTACCCTGCTAAATAACAACCACTTTTATTCAGAAGTCATAATTGCAGCAGCTAGACTTAAAATGAAATCTAATTAGATTTCTGTTCACCTCCTTCCACACATAATCTATATCCACAGTATAGCTCTGAAATCTGTCCAGCAAAGATTAATTGATTTAGCCTCAAAAAGTGTTATCTCTGCGGTCTGTCAGGTAAAAGTTATAAAACAGTGAACGTTTTGTAAAAACAAGTAAAATTGTCGCTGTCGAACTTTAGGGGGTTTGTATGTCTCATTTAAGAAGGCATAATGGTTTTTCACTGAGCTATTTCAGTGGTAAATACATTGGGGCTTTGCAGACATAGCTGCATTAATGAACATAATAATTCTGTAACTTGATGGGTGGGATTTAATCTTAAAATTAACTATTACAACTTGCCTGAGTTCTGCAGATTCAAATCTGATCTTTATGTGAAGCTATAGTCTTCTTTGTGTGAAATTAAGAAAGTCTGCAATCTTTTGAGCAAGTAAAAGTGGAAGCACAAACTTACAATTTGAAGGTAGTATGGAAGAGAAGTAATCTTTAAAACTACATGATGATTCATTTACTAAACCTATTTTCTTCAAAAGGGCAGAGCCAAGAATTAGCTGATACCTTCTCAGCATTAACTATTTTCCCTGCGCGTGACACCCAATCTGCACATACATCTTTTTGCAGGGCAATAGCTGGCACTGGCCTTATTCAACCTATGACCATGGAGCATCTTACTTTATAAGAAGTCTCATTAAATGATTGCAGTAAAAGTTTTAAAATCTTGGATGCACCCAGGAAGGCCAACAGAGTGAGTGAAGTGGTTGAAGAATAAACTTCAGACTCAGGAACAGATTCAGTTCTGCGCACCTAACAGGCTAGAAGTGGCACAGATCAGAACAGTATATAGGTGATTTTTTCCACCAAAGGTTTTGGAGAAGGGAGCAGGTTGTTTAAAAAAGGCTGTAAGTGAACTTGAGTACCCATAAGAAGTGGCAGCTTTTTGCCAGGTAGTCTGACTGTAACTGGAAACAGATATTAGTGCAGTGTAAACTGTGTTTGTATATTTGAAAACTTCAGACTCTACTGCTTGGTAGAAGTTATGCTAATTGGGGCATTAAGTAGATGGTCCAGTGTGGGAAGGGGGATAGTTGTATTCATACCAGTCCTGAGGATGTTTCCAGTCTGAAATCTATCTAGGGTGTTCTACTAGGGCAGAAGGCTACCCGTGACAATCTAAGTCTCTCCCGGAGATCCTCAATCCCCGCATCCAATTCCAAAGCCCTTTCTTCCTCTTTCCAGTCAGCTCACTCTACCTTTCTGCTGTGGATTTTCACAGAGTTTGTGTAACTGAGTTTGAGGGTTTGAACTTGAAAACCTTTCTTTGGAGACTGCCTGAACTTAGCTTCCAGACTCTGCAGCTCCTGTGGTGTCATTTTTAAGTGCCAACATTTTGACTGGCTATCTTTGATTGCTCCCCTGGATACTTTGTGTAACACCCTGTCCCAGGTCTGGTTGGGGTTAATCATCACAAGCAACTGCTGGCCCAAACAGTTGGGAGGGGCTGCAGCTGGGAGAGGCCACAGGCAGGATAAACAACTGAACCAGCCAATGGGATGTTCAATGCCATACTGAGTCCTGCCCCTATATAAGGGGTGAGCTGGTTTAGGGCAGTGGCACCTGTTTTCAACTTGCTTCAGTATCTAGCTTCAGTGTGGCCAGGCAGGGAAAGTTGGCACCTCAAGCACAGGTAGAGCCTTCTTGGCTTTTATTACTTTGTCTATCGTTTCATTAGTATTATCAGTAGTACTGGTTTTTATTCTCCTTGTATTGTTTTTTTTTTAAACTGTCCTTACCTCAACTCTGGGGATCTCACCCTTTTTCTTCCTTCTGATTCTCCTTCCCATCCCATAGGACGGGGTGTGGGGGGGAAGCAGTGGGTGAGTGGCTGTGTGTTGTTTAGCTGCCAGCAGAAGTTAAACCGTGACACACCCTCAGGTAACTTCTGCTCAGTAGAGGGAAGTAGTTTTCCACTGCTGAAAACTTTGCAGTTTTTCCATGCAAAACTGTTAAGGTCCATGGTTTCCTTAGTTGCCTGACACATTGTTGACCTCTGTGTTATAACAGATTACTAGTAGTTTAATTCTAGTCTGTGATGTCTATAGTACCCTTACCTGGAGGTAATAACCTATCCTTCCTTATCCATTAAAAAAGAGATGCCAAAAAGGTTGCAGTTAGTCAGTCTGTGGGCAGTGTTGAGTCCATACCTCCTGGGAAGCCATTACAGTCCATGTTTTCATTATAACTGTCATCTCCAGTAACGATACCAGATCTGACGTAAAACTACATTGTTTAATTCCTGATAGGAATCCTACTGCAATGATAGCAAGGTTACTATGGCTGATGTAAAAGAAAGCTACTTTATTTCTATAGCTACAACGGAAACAAAAGGCCATATGAGCACATACAAATGCACACATACAGAGTTTCTCCAAGAGACTGCCTTCTAAAGTTTTCAGCTAGAATTTTAGAACTTTTTCCCCTGGAGAAATCACTGAAACTATGACAGCAACCCTTCATGTAAGATTTCCATTTCTATGCTTTATTCTGGTCGGCTGATCCTTTCATCCCTTAGTGACTCTGAGCATGGACACCTGTTTAATGCATGAGTATATCCAGAGGCATTTCATTTGTCTCAGTTGTACTGATGGAGGCATATTCATCCAGAAAAAGATGGGTGACAGGTATTGGCAGGCACAAGATATTAGGAAGGGTGCAAAAGTAAATCTGCTTCAGGTGTTTTGGAATAACCAAATGGACTTAAAAGTTCAGCTTATTGTAATTCTGCAGTGCGATGCTACTCACCAATATTTTTGTACTTGCAGAACCAGAAATACCTTGGTTTTTCCTTTCAGCTGATGAATCATAAGTTGCATGCATCTGAAGCTATCTGAAAAGTTTATATGAACTGTGAGAGAAATTAATATCGTCGACTGACATGGACCAAATTCTTGTGATAAGCTGTAGCTGTCATATTTACCCTTGCCTAAATAAGGTGGGCATTTGGCTTTCAGGAGCACCTGAAAATCTCTGATATTTATGGATCTTTGAAATACGTTGTTCTGAATCCTTAGGGGTTTTTTAATCATGGATAATGATGTTCTGAATGTGGCTACACAACTGAAACAGTTTAGTCATGTGGAATCTGTGCAGGTTTTCACAGACAGACATGGCTGTTCTAGTGTTAACAGCAGTTCTTGCCTGAGTGGAAGGTTGGACTAACTGACCTCCAGTGTTTCCTTCTAACTAACGCTACTGTGACTCTGTGCCTGGAAAATAACTCTAATTGTTTTGCATGGAATGTAACACCTATAAAATGACTTGAAAGCTTCAAATCTGCATACAATTGTTTTGGCATTCATCTTGAGTTTTATGAGATAAATTAGCTAGAACCAGAATAATGAGAGAGATCTGAATTTTGACTGTGAAGTGTCAATATGAGAGTTTCTGAATGATGAGAACTTTGGAAAATCTGCACTAATTACTTAACTTTAGTTGGCTTTCAACTTCAGTGCTGGCTTTTCCTAGTTGTATTTTGGAATTTCTTGTTTGCTTGGTTTGGGAACTCCCAGTCAAGAAGGGTTCGGGACTATATTGATTTTAAAAATATAGAGGGATATCCTTGGCAGAAGGGAAATATTTTAGATAGAAATAAACTTGAAACAAGCAATCTTATGTTGTATGGTCATTCTTTTCTGCAGGGAAACTGTTATATATATATTATACATTTTATATATATAACACTTATAGATAATATTTATGTAATATATAAATCATATTTATGCAATATTGAAAACACAGATAAAAAATAAGCAATTAAGGATTGTAATTGTTTGCTAATAATAAATTTGATGAAAGTTTCTACAGAACCCTAATGTTCTGAAGATTTGCATGACTAGGAAATTAGAATAGCATACAGTAACTGTTATAGGAAAGTCTGAATTGATGAAAAGGAAGAGGATTGCAGTCTATTTTTACTTTAGTGGGTTTAATTGTTTCAGGGTCATTCATAATTTGAAAACGTATGGTCACATGCAGAAGAGGATTAGTAATAGGGGACTTCTATAAACAGGAGAACCAAGCACCTAATCAAGCACTTGGTTAGCATATGTAGTCAAAATAAATGCATTATTTGGATTAGAAACGTACACGGTGTCCGTAAATAATAATAATAATGTTAATAATAAAGATGTAAATTATGTAAACTTTTTCTGGTTTTAATAGAAACATTTAGAGTTTGAGACTGCTTGAATTCTTTTGTTAAATATTAAGAAATTATGGGCAAGGAAGCAATAGAATTTTAGATGTGGTTAGTTGTTTGGAGAGAAATGAAAATAATTACTAAAAGATATAATGAGTCATGTAACAAAGGCATTCTATAGAGAAATAAAACCGAAGAAAGGATAAATTTCTGTTAATGACTATAAACTAGAAACCATACAAACAGGTTGAAGGTTTTATTTCTAGAATGCCAAAAACAAAAGAAACCTCAGTGAGTGGTATTACTACGCTACCTGGATATAGTGAAATTGGGTATAATTATAAATAATGGTACATGTGTTCAATAAACTTTAGTCTTTGAGAAAAGCTGCTCCATGCTTTTATATCATATGATACTTGTGATAAATTATTGTTACTATAGTTTACATAACAGAAAACTAGAGAATTATTATACGTCTGCATTGATAAAGGAATCTTCAGTCTAGAAATCCAATTTAGTAACTGGAATCTGAAATTAGACAAAGCTCAGGTGATATAAAATGCAGGTTTCCAAAAGGAATGCAGTGAGCACTGATCACAGGAGATGTCTAACACAGAAAACATTGGGAGCAGAAGGTGAATATTTAAAAATGTCCTAGTTCAACCCAAGTTACAGGCAAAATGTTTCATGAAGACTACAAGTTTAACAGTATGCATTTGTGTTCAAAAAGAGTTGAGAAGGGATCTGAAAGCAGAGACTCATTCTGTGGAGAGTCACACCTGCAGGACAGATTTTCTAAATGCCTCAGTACCATTTTCAGTAGAGTAACTGTGCCATTACCTTAGTAGAGGAGAAGAACAGTCTGAAGGCCCAGGGATTTCAGTACAAGCCTATGCAGACTTAGGAAGGCACCTGGAAGTACCTAGGAACGGTGCCTGCCATTGCAGGTGCCAGTGTTCCTCAGTGTTCCCCGCAAAGGGGTTTTAAAGCCTTAATATGGTTAAATCTGTACGCTCATGCAAACCTGAGATGGTTTTATATTTTATTTAGTGTTGGGGTTTTTCTGGGTGTGGATATCCTTCTCCTTCACCTCCCCGTAATTTTCAAGGTGTCTTGACGTTTTAATCTCTTATCTTTTTGAATCACAGGATTTCTCTGTATGGTTTAAGAGTCTTAGGTGGTTGCACAGAACGGACTGCAAAGAACAGAGAACCTGAGCTAGCTGGCATGGCTGCAATCAGCATGAGAGGATGCTGATTCAGCAGCAGACAGTTACAAAAACAGTTCTGAGGGAAACAACAGCATTAGGCAATGCTGTCAAAAATGGGGGGGGGGGGGGGGGGAAAAAACGGGAAGGAATGAAAGCGTATTATACAAACATAAGGCGGGCGACGTCGTTTTGGGAACAGGTGGAGAAAGAGATGTGAGATTTGTGGGTGTTGGATAAAAGGGAA